>OY735231.1:43098224-43118224 GCA_963457665.1 Thysanoteuthis rhombus | reverse complement strand
CTTTTGTGTATGTATTGTTTTCAATAGATTTAATGGAAAGTATATATATCCGTACATAGGTATTCAAGTCAAAGAATGTAATGCTAATATAGATGTAAAGGATATATGTGTGTTTATGCCAATTAGGTGTTCATGTAGGTATAATGTATGAGTATTTAATATATTGGTACATACAACTATGCAGGTATTATATGTATAGCTGTGTTTGGGGATAGCCAGTATGAGGGATGTGTAGATGACTAATTGTATGTAGACTTGTATGCAAGTGTGTTCAAAATGAATATTTTCCCTATTTTGCTTCTCCTGCTTTTTAAATAGTGTTTTTTAAAAAGGTCCCCATATCAATGCCTGTCCAACCCCCCCCATCTCCCTTCTGTCACCACATCAATGTCTTTTCCCCATCCCCTCCCTATCTTTTTTTTCTTTTTCTTCCTCTTCACTGCAACCATTTTATATCAACGGCAGCAGCAGCAGCATCCAGAATGACCCTGTTCAATTAAAGATTCAGTTGTGAGTAAATCTAAAAGAGCAAGAGGAGAAAAATATAAATTTTTGAAGTGGGTTGGAGGATTGAAATGATAAAAATCAATTCAATCTGGTTGAAGAACTAATGTGGTTGTTATTAATCATAGAAGGACTTCCTTTATCTACTTTATTCTTCTTTGACTAATGCATCTCTTTCTGTTACCTACTTTTTGTCTTGGTCACCAAGTATCAAAAAGAATTATATAAATGTAACTGATAACAAAAAACTAAAGATGAGAGTAATAAATCATATCTAGTAAGTAAAAAGGAGATATCCTAGAATTAAGGTGAAGCGAATAAAAAGGAGGAAACATGTTTTTTTTCCTTCCATTTTTGAAAACCTTTTTATCATAAGTATTGCCTTTTATTTACTGTATTCAAATGTTGTTTACTTTTCAGCCATCTTTACCTTCCACCCCCAACTTTTCTTACCTTTGCATCCCCCTCTTCCCAGCCAAATTCCTCAGCTTGTAACTTTGAATTTTCTTCACAATCTTTTTCTTTTTTTGATTTCATTAAGGGAAAGGAAAAAAAATGGAAGCATTTTCGAGTTGCAGTCAGTTGTCTCTTTGTCAAAATGACTCATTGCCTGGGGACAAATGGTGAAAGCAAAAACAGCACAAAAGGACTTGCAAGTCCTGAAGAAAATTACTCTCTTGCATTTACTCTCTCTCCCCTCCTCCCCCTCTCTATAACTGGTAACAGCAGCAGCAGCAACACTAACTGAGCTTGTATGAACAGCAGTTGTGGGTATCTGGAAAGAGTAATGAAAAGAAAAAAATCTATAAGTTGATGTAGTTGTCATAGCAATTGCAGCAGTATTATAAAATTTGGCACATTCTATTAATGAATGTAATGCCATGTCTTGGAAAGCTGTTTTCAAAGTTTTTAAAAAATCGTGATTTTTTAGCTTGCTTTCCTTTATTTTCTATTCAATTTTTTACTTTCTTATTCTGGACTTTTATTTCACATAACAGAACCACCAAGAAAGAAATTAATGATAAAAATAATTATTTATTTGACAAGGAATTTATGATAATTATTGTAATCAAAGTAATAAATGACTGGTGAAAATCTATCTTATAAGGAATGGAAGACAAATGGATTTCGGGGTGGGGGTAATACTTGATCTTATTGCCAGGAAACTCATCTGATCTCCTTTTAACTGTTTCTTTCCAAATGTTCAATATTAATGATAGAATGGGGTAAAGATAAACAATATGATAGCATATGGATTCTGATTGCTTGAGAGTCATTAGTGAGAGAATCATATCGAGAAGATTTTACTGTATTTGCAGTTAAAATTTGATGATCAATTCAAACTTGATATCGACATGAACAGATCAAAAGACGTTGACCTTGCCCAGAATTCAGCACACCTCTCTATTGTGGGCAATGCGGTGCCAATACTTTTTGAATTTGTCTAGTTCGTCCTTCCATCTTGTATTCTGCCAACCTCGGTTGCGCATGTGATCTCTGGATCCATGTTTTGAGTTGTAATGTCAATTAGTTGTTTGCCTTTCTTGCAACATGACCTGCCGTTTAAATTTTCTAATGGATTCTTTGATGTCTCTGACTCCAAATACGCTATGCTGTCTTTTGATTTCTCCATATGAGGTTGAGCATGATTCTTTCATGTACATGTTGCATGCTTCTCAATCTGCTGGTCAATCTCTTGGTTAGGTTCCATGTTTCAGCTCCATAGGTGACTAATGGGATGATGCATTGGTTGTATACATTTTTTTTCAGGACTGTTGGGATCTTCTTGTTTCTGAAGGTTAAGACATGGATTCAACAAATTGAATGCATTTAATTCTATAAATTCGTTCCCAGAAATAATCATGTAAGACTAGAACTAGAAAATTCTGCATTCACTAGAAAAAATCTAGTTTTTCTTTGAAGTCCAGCATGTTATAAATTGGCACAGCCTGCCTCTTGATGATCTCTTGGAACATTGACTGAGAAAATGAAGGAATCGGAATAGATGGCAAATACCTGAGTAATCTCAGATTTGCTCATGACATTGTCCTTTACATGAATTTTAGTTAAAAAGAGGTTATGTGCAACAAACATGAAGACGAAGACACAACAGTCAAAATGAAGAATACAGACCTGAAAAAAGTAGACCACTGTATCGACCTAGGACAACAAATCTTCGTAAGAAGAAACTGAGCAAAGAATCACTCTCAGATGGCAAGCTCAACCTTTGAGAACAGGAAAATCCCATTAGTTCTGATGAAAAAAAAAAAGGAAAAAAAAGAGTCTACAACAAATGCATCCCCCTTCCTGATAGTCACCTATGGAGCTGAAAGATGGAACCTAAACAAAAGATTGACTCTCAGAATCATGCTCAATATCACATGAAGAGAGCACAGCATATAAGAGGAAAAACAGGAGTCAGGGAAATCATAGGATCCATTAAAAAACTCAATTGGCAATGAGGTGGTCATGTTGCAAGAATGTCAGACAACTGTTGGACATCACAACTCACAATGTGGATCCCCAGAGATTGTGTGTGAAACTGGCCGGCAGAATATAAGATGGTGTAATGAACTAGACAATTCAGAAAGCATTGGCGCCACGATGCCTGTGATAGAGAGGTCTGGCGAATCCTGAGGAAGGTCTATGTTTTATGATGGATGCTAAAAGGCTGATGTTGATGATTTTTTTATAAATAATCTACTGTTAAACTTTCAGTATTGATTTTGGTGAAAATTTGTACTCTCGCCTGAAGTTCAATTTTGATTTTAGTAATACTTATTTTCATTTGAAATAAATAATATTCTGTTCATAGTGCTGCGAGTTTTCCAGTTCAGTGATATGTGTGAGTTCATGTTTCGAATGTCAGTGTATTTTAGTGCTGTAAATTTTAGTCAATATTGAAATCATCATTTTTGCTTTCCTTCCTCATTTTCATTGCTGTAAAAGAGTCTTTAATTACAAACCAAGCTCTGTAATTTTTGTGATTTTCCTGATGAGTTTACTCATTAAAATAAGCCAAAAATTGAGATCAAAATCATCACTTGATGATTTGGATTAGAAAATGTATGATAATTCATGCTAGAAAAATATTTATGCTAATGAAATAGTATCATAATTAGTACTTTTAAACAGCTGATTTTAATTGAAATTTTACTGGAATTATCCTTTGGTAAACTGAAGGAAAAAAAAAACATTTTCAAGTCTTAAACTTAATGTTGTTTAAATTATATTTTGATTATAATCATGTTTTGTCTCCTTGTGCCAAGCATGTGCATATGAATATTTTAGGAGCAAATAAATTGAATTGAATAAAAAAAAGTATTATACATCAATCTTAGCAAGCAGAAACAGTTTCCCAGCATCAATCATACATATTTGTGTGGGACTGCAATTACCACTTGTCATCTACATTTGTGACAAGCCCCGTTGTGCCAGAGGAGAAAAATTAAGGTAAATTGTGAGACTATCATGAATATCATATCAAAATAGTTGTTGGGGTTCATCAACTAGTACTTGATGATTATCACAAAAATGTCTCTTTCCCAGCCAATAAGGATGTGAGCCAGACACTTTAGCAATTGCTGGTGAGGTGGTATCAAGGGTTTCACTTAATGTGTGAATACATACACTGAAACATGATTTGTTTGAGAAATTTGGCAGATCTAAAAAAAAGCCAAAAAAAACTGGAATATGTATAAGATATTTCTGCTGAGCAAATGAAAACGGGGAAGAAACCTAATGACATGTTCATCTCAACTGTTATACTCTATAATAAGTAGCCATTACACACATCTCACTTTTATGGCATTTCCCATCCACTCTCCTCTTCCTAGTTATATAGAAGAGTTAGTCTTGTCACAAATGTTTTACACTAAATCCTGCATATGAGATTACCAGGGGTCTTCCTCTTCCTGTGGTAGGAATTCTAAATATTGTGATATTTGTTGTTGGCCTGGTCATATTGTTGTTCAGCATACATAGTTTGACTTATATCATTTTTAACAAAGTAGATACAGTGTAAATGAAAGAAAATAAACAAATTCAGAGATGGATGAAAGAGCTGCAAAGGGATATTAATTGTGCATCTGTCGGAAGGTCTACGAAACAGAGTTCAGAAGACATGACTAAATATAAAAGGACTAAAATTTTTATAATTGTTTAGCAAAGGAACATTGCTAAAATACTTAATTTTTTAAATTTTTTTAAAAGTCCTAACCTGTCCCAAATGACTTTCATTTTGTATTGTTTTGTTGCTTTTTATTAGAATTTTCAAGGTCAAAAGTAAATAGCATGGAGTTGGAATGAAGTGCTTAATCTCAGGATTCAAAATACAAGATTATTACTTGGTAGTATATAAATAATAGATTGTGAAGATTTCAAGTGGAGAGATGATAATGTAAGTGTATCAAAAGAAATCTCTTGATCAAAAAAAACAAAATGGTTGATCTGCCCCAATCTCATAGAAATTCATTTTGGAAATATTGTGTCAATGTATAGCTTCTTTGATAGGCAAAAAAGGACAAAATTGTTTGTGCATCAGATAAGGAAAATCTTTGGTGAATTGGACATGTCTGAAGAGGAAAGTTGTTTTATTTCTAATTTTTTTTTCATTGATATGGATAAAATCTCATGACATATAAAATCATTCCTCTGCGTCATTGTGATATGAATATAGATTTAACCTCATCAATGTATATATTACTCAAACATCAAGCAATTAAAAGTAGTAAACTAATCATCAGCAGCAGTCTTTTAGTGTCCATTGTTGGATATGGACCTTCCCCAAGATTTGCAAGACCTCTCTATCATGGGCATTGTGGAGCCAGTACTTTCTGAATCTATCTAGCTTGTCACGCCATCTTACTTTTTGTTGGCCACAATTTTGCGCATGATCTCTGAGGATCCACGTGAGTTGTGATGTACAGCAATTGTCTGACATTCTTGCAAAATGTCCAGCCCATTGCCATTTAAGTTTTCTAATTGTTTCTGTATCTTGAACTCCTGTCTGTAATATACTGTGTTGTCATATGATCTTTCCATGATTTTCTCATGTGCACATTGTATAATTATCAGTTTGAGGGTTAAACTTTAGTTCAGGTTCCATGTTTCAGCTCCATAGGTGACTATCGAGGAAGATGCACTGATTGTATATCTTTCTTTTTAGGACTAGTGGGGTTTTTGTTTTCTTGACAGTTGAGCTTGTTGTACTGAAAGCTTGCCACCCTAGTATGATTTTTAAAATTTTTTCTTAGGATTTTAAGATTTGTTGTTTAAGGTAGATGTAGTAGTCTTCTTTCTTCGTCTCAGTGTTTTCGATTTCAATTGTTGTCTTGGTCCACTAAATGTTTATTGTACATGATATTTGTTTTGCTGAAGTTCATGTGGAGGCCAACTTTCTTACTTGCTTCGTACAGCTCTGAGGTTACTTAGGTATTTGCCGTCTTTTCTGATTCCTTTGTGTTCCTAATTTCCATTTTTCATTTTCTAGTTGAAAGGTCTTCTTATAATCTGATGGAGGAATTGCTGTGTCGGCAGATGTGTTGAAGTACTCTGACATCCTTGTACTCTTGCTCAATGACTTCGGGGATTTCCACTGAGTCAAAGCCTTCTTGAGTCAACAAATGATACTGCTGGTGGCATTCTATATTCTGCTGCGTTAGTTGGTTTACTGAATGGAGATAGTCGATGGTGGAGTAGCTTTTTCTGAAGCCAGCTTGTTCCTGTGGTTGGTTCTCATCTTGCATTTTGGTGATTCACTTGATAACTTTGAAGTGTTTGTAGATGCAGTTGAATAGGCGTATTGACCAGTAGTTGTTGAGGTATTTTGGGTTTTCTTTTCTGTATAATTCTGAGCATAAAGAATCTTTTGATATTTTGTTTTATCTGCCTCTTATAATTATTAAAAACAAATGAGTTGAGAAACGATTCCATTTGTGGAGCAATCTTTTTTTTTCTCACAATCACTGAACAAACTTGTCTGAAAGAGAGTTCCTCTAAAACATTAACCATCTAATGATGCAAGATCATTTCAGATAAGTTTCTATATAATACAATGCAATTTGTGATTCATTCCGTCAGACCAAATATGTCCATTTCTTAAATAAATAAATATATATATAATATATAAAATAATTGGACAAATCTAGGATATAGTATAATACAGTATCTGACGTGTGACTGGTTAATTTCATAAAGTGCTTGATTTCATCTTTGAACATTAAGTTGAGTTTGATTGGAGCTTAAAATATGAAGAAGTAAAGGATTTGCCACACAAAAATTTCTTTTTGCCCTGTTTATGCTTCTTCAGGCAAATGATTTGGTTTCTTTTAGATTCCTATTGGGACTTTGGGGCGGGGGAGTCTAGGTTGTAGAATACTTTCTTTTTAAAAAAAACAAAAATTCTAGGTTTGGTCTGTTTCTTCATCTCTAAGCTAAATATGGTGATTGGGTTGTTCTTGAAAGTGGCTGGAGGTCTAAAATAATAACAATAATGCTCGTAGTAATAACGAGGAGAATGAGATAGCTTTGGTGGTTAATTTTTAGTATACCTATATGTGGGGTGTTAAATTGTGATTTTTAATAGAAATTTTGAGTGATGCCAGCATTCTAACGCGTCTTCCTTTTATCTGTTCAATAATTCTGTTTTCTGTTTTTTTGTTCTTTTTGCAGAAGTGAGGATTTAAAATTTCTCATTTAGACATAGGTACGGATTTCGATATTCTGGCTTATGTGTTTGTTTTAATATTTTCCATTTTACTGTGACTTTAAGGTTACTATTGGATAGTCTCCAATAATTCAGTTTGAAGGGTGTTATCGATATTCCTGTATAATATTTCACTTCTAAGGGATTCTCTTAGGTTGATATTTCAGCTTGGTATACAATATTCAATTTGAGACATTGTTTTGCAAAAGGCATCCGTTTCTGTTTAAACAATTGTAATCTGGTTTATTTATGCTTTCTCCGTTTATATCATTTCTAATTACTTTATCATGTTTGGTTATGAATTTATTAAAATTATCTATACAACTAAAACTAATTTTCGATTTGTTCTTGTCGAATATTTTACTCTGTGGGTTGCTTGGGGAATGTGGAAGAAATGTTTTTCTATTAATTTAATGAATATTTTCCCCAAGTTAATTTTTACTTGTAGGTTGAATTTTGGTGTATATATAGTCTTATATATAAGTCATGAAAAATATTTTTCTCATGCAGTAAAGTAGTATGAACTGCATTGACGGAATCTGACCTTCATTTCCTCTGGAAATTTTGTTTTTGAGAAAAAGTAACTTGTATAGAGGAAACAAGTTATGTGTGAGTGAGCAAAATCACTCTTTAAAAAAAGATGTTGACAATATATCTTTAAATAAAAAAGCTAAAATGAAAATTGAATACAACAATAGTTTTCTGCGACTCAAACCATGAAGGCACTTTCCTGAAAAATTCTGGCTTTTTTGATCTGATTGTGCTCTTTTCCAACAATGAGATTCCAGTTTATGCTGTAATCAGAATGTATCCACCTTTCTGTCTTCCTACCTCATGACAAAATGAAAATTTATTATTAAATAATAAACAGAAATTATAGTTTTGTAAAGGATGGTTTGTATATAGAACTGTTTGTTTTGGTTATCAGAAATATCAATTTGAACTCATGTGGAGTCTTAAATTTGACAATTTTAGACGTCTGATAGATTTTTATCTGGCATAGAGGGCTAAAAGGAGACACAATGTCCGACCTGAGAGCTGATCTTGTCTCTTATTTGCACTGTCGGTGGATCCCTCAGTTTATGACCCCTGGATTTATTGTGCTTTGTTATCTTATTACTCACTATGGCTTTCAGACAAAAAGCTGTTTCTGGTATTACCAAAAAATAAATGGTGTTATCAGTAATTAAAATTAGTTTTATCTCTCTCATTTATTAGCTTGCAATGTTATCTGTATCTATGTATTGTTTCATGGATGCATTTTAGCTGTAATCTTTTTCGATACAAAATTCGGTAATATCTGACAATCAGCCTTAACGGACGCCTACCCCCAGGTGCATTACCTGGTGCATTGTTGAAAAAAATTGGCAACTCTTTTTCCCACACTGTGGTATACATATTTTATTTCAGCAAGATAATTCTTGTCATATGATCCACATTCAGCATACCTCTAAATGTGTTGGCAAAAGAATGTCTAAATGTTTTTTTAAAGATTTGATCTTGACCTAAATGCATTTCCTTGGGTTCTGGTGATAAAAGTCTCTTTGAATGAATGTGCATCTGACGTGCCTCCATATCCCAAATCAATGTTGTGGTATGTAATATGTTGGAAATTGCATGCTTTTTTTCAAAGAATGCACTGTTGGTCATTATTTGAGAGCTCATCCGCTGTACTAAAAACAGAAACTTGTATGAAAAAGTCATTTGATTCTATAATATTCTTTTTGGTATTTATGTGATTTCTTTTGTGACTTTTCAGATTCTGCTGTCTTTGGTCCTGCCTCAGTGACTAGTAGCTTGACATTCCCCCACCTGGCTCATATACCAAGTGCTTTTTCCATGCTTGGTCACCCTCCCGGTTTTCCTTTGCCACCATTTGGGGGGTTGGGTGCTCTTAATGATGGACTAACAAGTCCTCTTAGACATTCTCTCAACCCAGCAGCAGGTGAGTTGATTGCAAATTCTCTTTCTGAATTCTTTCTCCTCAATCTTTGCTCTTTAATTATTGAAATAGTGAAATATTTGTTCCATTTAACACGGGGGAAATTTTGTGTTACTCACTCTTACGCTTTAGGCATGCATTGCCTTCTGTCAAATATGAAAAAAAATTCTCCTATTATTTTTATCTTGTGTTTTTTTTTTTTAAATTTTTATTTTCCATGAGTAATTTTTGTGAGTTGGTGTAATTAAAAAAGTTATTCACAATTAGTATTGTCTCTCTCCTGACAATAAAAACCCAAATTGACCATTAAAAAACTCCATATAAGCTAAAAAAAGCTAGATTGTAGAAGAACTACCCAGTAAATAATTTGAGCGTGTAATGATTGTGGTCTAAAAAAACGTGAGAAGAGTAACCTATTCATTGATCACATCTTTTTCCAATTTTTTCTTTGATCATCCCCAACACTGCATGGTAAAGGATTGATAGGGGAACAGTCCATTTTTGCCAATGAATTGTTTTTTTGATTGAGCGTTATCATTCTTAGACATGAATTGAAATATTTTTGTGCCCACCTAACTACGCATTTGAGAAAAATTCTATTACATCTTCTATAGCATATTACCTAGCCTTCCACAAAAAATTTAAGTTGAACCAAACAGAGATATAAATATCCATAGAAATAAACTTCAAAGGGAGAGAACTCAGACAGGTGAACTGATTTTAGTACAACCCCACTCTGAAGCGGAATATCCATCTGAGTAAATTATTTTGCAGCAACTCAGTTATTAGTCTAAATAGATGTACTTACACCAAATATTTTATTGAATACCAAATAAATATAAATTATGATTTTAGAATTGGAAACTAAAACTAGTGTAGATGACAGTATCATTTTCTCAAATCTCTTTTGACCGTTTGCTTTTTGATGCATTTCTATAGGTCTAAAGATCATTTCTCTTAGTAATCACATTATCTTGTAGTGAATTTCTTGAAAACAAAGGGAATCCATTTTAGGGTTCTCTTTATTGTTCCATTGAATTTCCAAAAACTCCAGTTGACTTTTTATCTATAACTAGTGTGATGGGGTTATTTTAACGGGACCCCATTTCAAGTATTGAATATTTTTCATAATAGGAAAGCCTTAGTACAGACACATTATAGATGAGCTGAAGTGAAGTAGTAACAATACAGTTTATGTATTTTCTTGTTCTTCTTACATGAATTCTCTTTATTTTTATTCAATTGCCATTTGTAACCTGAATGAAGAAAACATTAAGATTGAAAGTTTTTTTAGTAAAATGAGTGATTAATTCATGATAACATGGTGAGAGAAATGATATTTCAGTCAACGGAAATGCAGGAAGAAGCAGGTCGAAAGAGGTTTTGGGAAAATGAATGACAGTAGTAGTTTTTGGTGAATGTCATTGTGCTAAAAGAAGAGTATTTTAGAAAAAAAATTTATATCTGGATCAGTTCTCATTTTTCTAGTCTTTCTAATCATATTTTAAGATATGGAAACTATTAGGGAGTTTCCAAGCTGATTAAAATGAGATGTGTGAAAGAGAGATGAACCTTCTTTTCAATTTAAATAAAAATAAATTATACATGTTCTCCTCATACATTTGAGTGTAAGCAGAATTTTAAGATTCCCTGCCAACTCACTTTTTGGTGGTAAATACATAGAGACTTTTTATTTAATTGTTATTTTGATCTGATTAAAATGAGTTTTGCCATTTTTTTTTTATCATGGATTTCTTTTTTATCCATTTAAATTTAAAAAAAAAAAAAATTTGAAAAATTGTTTTCAAATGATATAAAACACTAATGAAATTTTTGAAAAATTATGAAATAACAATAAGCTCAAGATTTTCATTATGGAAACATTTTTAATTCTGAAATGGCTTTATTTTTGAATCAGGAAGACTTCGTTCGGAAGGAATTTGAAATAATTGCTAAAAATAGAAGTTTATGTATAATGTGAATCTTGGAACAAATCTACGTATTGTTTTTGTCATCGAAACAGAATCAGTCGAGAAATGACACAAACACAATCTTTCATTTATGAAAGTTTACAGATATAATCTTATAACCATAATTTTTGCTGGTAAATTTTTTTAATACCAATCTTCATACTTTTGCGGGTAACTAGCTAAGATGGTTAGCAAACTAGTCTGGAAATCATTAGCTAGTGTTTTTTTGTGCTGGTTATGTAGGTCACTAAACTCTTGCACATTGAAAATTATTGATACTATTCTTTCTTCAGCACTTTTTAAGAAAATGGTTTGATTCATATTGAAAGAATTGTAATATTAGCAGAAAAGTTGGTCTCTCCCTCAGTTTTTAGAAAGAAATAATTATAATCATTTCTAAAAGCCATCTTTTATTCACAAGTGACTCACAGATATAAATTTCTGTAATTTCTTCCTTTATATATCACTGACTTTGTACTTCTAGCTTACTTTTAGCCACAAACTAAATCTTTACTTCTTCCAACCTATTCTATGGAATGTTAGATTCCTAATTAATGGTGCAAAAGAATTCAAGTTGGTGACCATAATTGTATTTCTCTTACCTTTTAGGATTGAAAGTTGCTAATAATAAGATTTCTGTAATCTGATCCACTTTCAGTTTTCTGAATTAAAATTCATTTTAACTCTTGAATTCATGAACTACTTCGTACTGCTCTTATATTGACAGTGAAACTCTTATATCATAAGATTAAAATTATCTAAAGGTTAAAGGGAGGTAACATCACTTGGTTATTTCTTGAAATGCCAGAGAGAATGTTTTTTCTTTAACTAGAAATGGTCCTGCAATGTTGGAAGAAGAATCAATGAATATAAGTAGCAAAATGATAAATTATGCATCCTTTGTTTTTCCTTAAATGAGAAATAGTTGGTGATTTTGAGTTTCATCCTCCTCTGTATCTACAAGCATATCATACAAAAGAGGTTGCATTTGAACAGATCTGAAGGATTTATGAGCCTTGCAACAATAACGAAACCACTCACTGCAACCGTTACTAAAGTAGGCCCCTTACATAAGAAGAGTTTGATAAAAAATCCTATACTAATGTATAAAAGAATAGAGTGGAGACCCCCCCTCCTTTAGGTCAGATTCATGGAACAAAGAACTATGTCAACAGAAGTGATAAAAAGTTTGATCTTGTGGACAGTATCTGAAGAGACAAAGGCTCACACAGATAACAGGGAATACTGCTGAAGAGTGAGAAAATGAAAGGAGGCAGCATACATCAGCTTGTTATATCAGACAGGTGTATAAGTTGTAGAGTGAGAAAAAGACAGATAGATCCCTATCTATATGAATTGATTATACGCCTTTCAGAAGGCTGAAGAATGAGTTTTCTGAAATATTGTGGTAACATCAACGACGCCAAGAAGTTCAGTTATTTGATCAGAGCTTGGTATGTAGATCTAACATATGAAGATATATTATGAGATGTATAAATTGAAAATTATAATAAGTAATGAAAAGATAGCAATGTGATATTCATTCTATGAAGAGACGAGAAGAAAATTGAAAGATGGACCAAAGAAAATGTAATCGTTCATTGTACTAATTTCTGTTGGACACACCCCTCCCAAGTTGAATGAGTTTACCATCACCCCTCTCTCTCTTCTTCATTCAGAGGTCAAGACTTTTTCACAAACCAAGGTGGCTAAACAATTTTTGTATTCCTACATGTCTCTTGTTTATATTTTGGTCAACCTGGCTCATCTTTTAGCTTGATGATAGTTATCACTCTATAAACCAACTTAATCCTATATAAGACTATAAAGCACTGAAAGAGTTCATACCTCTGCTAATGGGGAGGTAATTATACATGGATGAGCCATAAAATTGATCACTTTTGTGGTCCACCTTTCCACAAAATGCTATTGAAATTTGTTGAGTACTTTTGGAGATATTGTGTGGAAATTCATGAGCAAATACATGAATGTATGAAAAAAAATATCAATATCTATCCTTTTGGTCCAGTTAAATTTTGGGCTAAAATTGGAAAAATTGAAATGTAATCCCCCCCCCCTACATTTCTGAATATAGTGTCTAGAAGACTCTGATTGAGATGTGCTGTTGAGAAATTGCATACCTCAAGCTTCACTCATCTAGTTTACGAATGCGACAACTTATTCATTGTTTATCCGTTTTTTCCAATCTTTCAATTGATCATCCCCAACAAAAAGACGGTCTGCTAATGGTTTCTCTTGAGTGACTTACCAGATATGTTTATGTTCTGAAGTGATATTTTTTTGAGATCTTCAATTTGATTTAGTTCAATTAAGAAATTTATTTTAAGCAAAATATCTTTTGGAAAATCAGCCCCAAAAATGTTTTTATAGAATGGGGGTGATTTACTATTGTATGTTAGCTTTTATTCATTTTCTATAATGGTATTTTCCGAGATCATAAAAAATCGGTCTAGTTTATTTAGTTCAATAAGAAGTACTTGATATTATTTACTTAGTTTACCATTAAAATTTTTTTCTTTTCAATATCATATCTAAATGATCAGTTGTTTGTTAATATTTATTTATGCAGCAGATAATTGTAATTCTCTTTTTCTTTCATCAATTTCTAATTATTACTAATTGATTGTGCATGAATCTGTCCCAAATTTTAATCACTTCTTCCAAAGCCAATTCCCCCCCACCTCAATTACATTGAAATTCATGGAGAACTTTTGAAGATGCAGTATGGACACACATGAGTGAAATGCAAAAGTATGAGGGAAGGGGAAAATGGAAACATATCTGTCACAAATTCCTGGATCACTTCTTTCTTTATATGTGCCCCATGCTTCCATGATGTTTCATTGGAATTCATTGAAGACTTCTGGCGATATTGCAAGGATAGACAGGAGTGAATCAGAAATGGATCAAATGAAGAAGGAAAAAAAAAAATCTGGTAAAACCTGAATTAAGTGAAAACAATATGAATTTCTGACAAGTTCTGTCCCATGAAATTTATCTTTTAAAGGTGATTTTTTCCCCCCCATCTTGTTCAAGTTATTGATGCATATTGCATGTATAATCCTTGAAAAACTTTGACTGTAATGTTTTCCATTCTTAGGATAGAGTTTTTGAATTTTTCGTCCAAGCAGTCACTTTGTAGCTAAAAACTAAGCAAAGAATTATCTCCTTTGTTGTAGGAAGTAAGGGATTTGTTTAAGAATAAAATTCCTCCCAAAGTAACTGTATTCTCATATGTAAATAAAAATTCAAGACCTTATTCCAACATTCATGAAAAATGATAAAATGTTTGTACAGCTTTTGGCTTTAAAAATCAAGGTCAAGTAGTCAACAATGGGACCTAGGTTTAGTTACGTATGTGTTCTCTTTTTTTTTCTTATGGTCTGTGGTGAGGATTACCACCGTAGGAGACAGTTTAATGAGTGTGCAGCCCATATAAATTTCATGAAGGCATTAATATAACACAGACAAAAAATGTTTGTACAGTAACTATATTAATACCATCAATGGTTGACTAAGTTTGAAAAGAGATTGCTGGGAATCTTTGACAAGCGTCATTCTGGAAGATCGGCCATTTTGGATCTTTTGAAGATCGGCCATTTTGGATCTTTTGAAGATATCTTTTGGAAACATTTCCTTGCTGAGACGCCAGATATTTAGCAAAAAAGCACAATGCATCATGTGTAAGTATACACGTGCAAATTGGAAAGAAATCTAAGGAGGGAATTTCTCAGCAGAGAATTGATCATGAAGTTCAGCCATTTGCTGAAGTTTGTTGACTACAAGTGATGAGGAACAAATACTGTATATTAACTAATATAAAAAAAAAACGATGATTATTACTCTCAAACACTGAAATGAGGTCTCAATCTACCAAATGTTTAGCTATATATTGGTTGGAACATGACTGGTATTGTCCATCAGACTTGATCCTTGGGAAACCATCTCTGCAGACTTTTGTCAACTTCAGTATGTCAGTGGTACATTTCATTAGAAATGGTGTCAACTGCAATCATATCAATATCATCTCACTCTGCAAAAATGAACCCAGGAGAAAATAGTTGTTAGATATCATGGTTTTTTTTTTCTTATAACCTCCAGAATTTTGTTTGCAGGGAATGAAACAAAAATTGTCTTTGTTGGACTGATGATCTTATCATTAATTGAATTTATCTTAATTCCTTTTGTATCTGATTTTATGTTTTCTTATGAAATCAGATATTTTTGAACTATTTAATATATTCATTTTTAATTTGATTTGGAATATTCTTTTAGAATAAGAACTCTGTAAAACTTCCATTTGATTTAAAGGCAAATAGAAACTTGGTATTTTCTCAATGAAGAAATGAACATTCATTTTCTCAGTCTTAATAACATGTAACAATTTAAAAAGGTTTTCTGGTGTTATTTCAAATAAAAAAATTATATGTACATATCTTAATAGTATGATTTTATAAGTATTATTCTGGGATTGTTTTGAAGCATATTGTAAATTTTCCGTTTGGTGATTGTGTTGGTGTCTGACATGTTCTAGATTTTGTATTGGTGTACTTTAGTCAAATGAATCATAATCAGCCATATTCGTATATTAGGTTACTTGAGTAGAGATGGATTAATCTTGAGGTCTTTTATTAAAGTAATAGCATTCAGCATAAGAAATATTAATCCCTGTTGGTTATTCTGATGAGATGAAACTAGTGTTTAATTCATTCAAATAGTTGGCATGTATTAAAGGTCTTTTTTTCTTTTTTTCTTTTTCTTTTTCTTTTTTTCTTGAACAGCAAAGTCAGTGTTGTTATTCGGGTCTAATTGATACAGGAATCTTTGTTAAGTGGAATTGAAAGAATTTCAAATTCTGAAAATGTTTGCAATTATAAATATCATTTCTATTTCTCTACTTAGTATCTTAGTTAATGTTTGAAATACATTCACTTTTGATGGACTTTTTTTCTTTTTATATAGATAATTGTTTTATTTTTCTATTGAAAAAATAAAAAAATATATGTTTATCTTGGGCTGTCTTGTTTCTGGCAATTTGTATATTAATTCTCTTGTTGAAGTTATGCACTTCCTTTTGACATTGAAAAAGTCAGGAAATTAGAATCGAAGTTGTGAACTTTCTGTAAGCAGCAGTCACTCACAAGAAAAATTAACTAAACTCAGGATATCTATGAAAAAAATGTGTTTTTTTAAATACTATTTATATTTTCTGTGAGTGCTTTGTTAAAAAAGAAGTGTGCGGTTTATTGATGTTCTTAGTGTCTCAATTATTTTGGTTTGAAGTTGATTTATAAAGTCGAATTAAATTTGTTTGGATTTGAAATATTAGTGTGCAGGTTTGAGGTAAAGAATGAATGCAAAGGAATAGTATTGGGTGTGTCACTCAACCAGGTTAGTGGTTCTGGGTGATTGTTTTTAAACCAGGACATTGGGATTTATTTGTCCATGTGTGTTGTTACATGAAAATAATTGTTTTATATATGGTTTCACTTTAAGTGGGTTAATTGTCATAATGTTGTCCCATCTTACTTGTTATTATCACCTCACACAAATGTCATCTGCTTGTTTCCACTTGCACCAAACATTGTGAATGAGTTGTTGGTGTATTCCTGAACAGGTGCTCCCCATCACTTGTGGCAAGCTGTTAATACTTCCACCACTGTAACTGCACCAATGTTGGAACCGAATTCCTATCCAGGTATGGGCTAGAGGGGTTTTGCTGTTCTGATCCCTGTCGGCAACTGCCTGTCCCCTGCAGCTTCTGTCCTCACCAATTAGGTGTTTGGTTTGGATGGTAGCCTCCTTGCTGTGGACTTCTTGACCTTCATATCGACGATTGGGGACAAAATTAAGAACACAATAGTAAAAAAAAAATGAAGCATGAAAAGAAAAGGCCATTGTTGTAATATTAAATACTGCTGCATCCTCTCACTGCCTATGCTATAATGGCGTTGTCAGTTTTTTCTTGTTGTCTCTGTTCTCCCTCTGTGGTATTCATTTTTATTGTCTTTGATTATGTCCAGTATATTCATGCTGCCTCCTCTTCCACAGTCATTCCTCCTGAATTTCAAGATTTCTTTCTTCAATCATTATTTGTCTAAATGAACAATTTATTTTCATCAGCCAATTAAATTCTTATAGAAGATTCCTTTCCAAGGGGAATAACTTCTGATTAAAATAACTTCCCATTCCATCCTTTTGGTAAATTGAAAAAAAAAATTATTTTCTATTCACAAGAGTTCACTGTCAATAGTTATATCAAACAGTTCATGAAATGAAGAGTTATTGTCAAATATTTCAAAAAATGAAGAGAAGATGTTTTTGGACTTGGGTTCATTTGAAAATCAAGTTGTCATTTTCTGACTTTGATTTTTCACACTTTTTGGATAAAAATGGACAAAGGTTAAACTTGACCATTCAGAGTAATATGGGGCTGACTTCCATTAAAGAAATAAGGTAATTACTAACCTTAGAATTAGGATAAAAGCAATGAAAAATGCTAGCTACATAATCTTAAGTTGATTTTGATATAAAATATTTCTCTAAATATCAGTTTTGAAGTAAAAGTATTTTAAAAAGTAGCATTTTTAGTTATCATTTGGGATATATATTCACTGGTTATAATCTGATTTATTGATAATTTAATTTTAAATTGCTGTATCACTTCCAAAAAGCATGAAAACTTTAGGATTGTTTTAGTGTTAAATACTGTGTGTCCATACATTGTCAAATATTGACCCTTTTTCTTGCTGCTGCTGCTGCATATTTTAATCACTTTGAATATTTTGCTGCTTTACCTACTTGAAAAAAAAAAAGATGAATTTTCTCTCTTTTTTTTTTTTTTTTCACTCATTGGGAAACAAGTTTTTTTTTTTTTTTTTGTTTAAATGTCTAATGTTTCTCCAATTGCAGTAGGTAACTCAGTGAAATTGCTTTGAAGGAGCTTGTACAATAGGTTGAATTCTCATTGCTATTGATTTCATTACATTTTAGCTGATGCATTCTTCAGCCCTCCTCTGGTGTATAATTCATGTAGCAGAAGAGGTTCCCTACTATTGATGATTCTGGATCTGGGGCATCATATTTTTGCAGATGGGGAGGGAGGGGGAAGGGAATACTGGAATACTTGAAACTGCAAAAATAGTATCTCCTTTGTCTAGTGTGGGGCATTTGTTGATCTGCTCAGTTTTTTTCTTTAAAATAGGCAACAATTTGATACCCAGATCCTGAAATATACACACACTCTTCTACGGGATGAACACCTGAGTTTTGATTGAAGAATGCAAGTGTTAGAACCAACAAGGATGAAAATATTAGTCTAAAAAACTTATGAAATAACTCTTCTCAGTATTCTAGACTATTGAATGTAGGGTTTGAGTAGCAAAATATTGTCATCCGTATCCTTGACATCAATGAAGAAATGAATAAAATATTACTATTCCTAAATCTGATGATTGCAAGAGACTTGACCTCAAAGAAGCTCAATATCAAAACTACTTAAAAAATACTGAAAACAATGCATCCACCTGTTATTTTAAAGGAAGTTGACTTTCTTCAGAATGAAAGACCTTGAATGTATGTTGTCTAATAGGATTTGCTTAGGTTTATCATATCATACAAATTCTTCATTTACACTTTTATTTAACTTCTGACTTCAAACAAAGAGAGGAATGCCTTTTAGTCTTTTATTCATATCATGTCCTGGACTCCACTATTACAAGAGTACCAATTTTCTGATATGAAAATACTTAGAACTGTTGGTAGAGATATCTGCTCAGTTTTTGTAAAAAAAAATTCCGCTTCTTATTTCTATCCAGCAGTAATAGTTATATTAATACTAGTAAACTACCTCGTATGTGTTAGTATTTATTTTAAGAGAGAGATGGACCTATTTCAGTAGAGCTCCTTATTCAATCACTTTTAGACGTACTTCTAAGAAGGGTTCCTGAAGTTTTGTGAATTTAATATGAAAAATTACAAGAAGCAGAATATGATCCAGATGTGCACCTAACATGTCTAGATTTTGTGAAAAACCATCAGGCCATTAATCCAAGAATAAAATGATACCTCTTGAACTTTTTACTGTGACCTTAACATTAAAAAAGTTATTTTCTATAATTTGCACTTCATTTTTAGGGGTTATATCATCTTTAGGTTGTTATTTGAACAGCTTTGAAAGTTTTATACCACACCTTTTTTTTGATATCTGGATAAGATGCAAGCAATGTTTTATGAAGAAAACTAGGAGTCTTTGGAAAAAATCAGAGAATTTATTTTTGTGTCTCTTACAGGTCCTTGGATAAAAACACGACTATGAAAATCCCACAGTCTGTTTATTCATATTGTCAATTGAACTCCTCCTCCTCTTCATTCTTTTTGGTTAAAATGTTTCAGCTGATCCATTCTTCATCCTTCATCAGTCGTAAAAGTGATCTGTAAGAGACGAGGTAAAATATAACATCTATTTCTTCAGAAAATGGTTATTGACATACTAACCAGAATGGTCAATTTCAACCTAGATGCAGATTAAACCTGACCACTCTCCAGATACCCTGATTATTCCACATTCAGACTCACAGAAATTCTACAACAACTTCTTTGGCAAGCAAAGAAAACCATACAGTACTGCAATCTATATTGGCCTGACAAGTTGATATATGCTGCTTTCAACTGTCTCGTTCTCCAGGGTCAATTATTTTAACCTCTTCCTAGAGAGTATAATGTGCACCCTTCTCTCTCCAGATATGATCTGCAAAACCCTTTCTTTTTATTCAAAATTTTTCTATTTTTTCATATACCTCCCCTTCGGCTATGTTCCTCAAGTCAGACATTTTCCCCCTTATATACTTTCCATATT
>OY735231.1:42990724-43088224 GCA_963457665.1 Thysanoteuthis rhombus | reverse complement strand
GTGACAAAATCAACCACCACTGGTACAAGTACAACAAGCAGCAGTGTGAGGATGAGTTCTGCAAACCGTAGCAGCAGTCACCTGTCTGTGACAAGTTCTGGTGGTGCCCACTCAAAATCTAAGCCTAGAACAAAGCACCCCCACTCCCAGTCTCCCACAGTTATGACTTCATCCATCAACTGGGACCCTACAGGTATCCTGGCTGCTCAGTCACGTGTTTCCTCCACTACCACCACAACCACAACCACCACCACCACCAACATCTCTTCTCCCTCATTCTTACAAGGAAGAAAGGCAGCAACATCCTCCACCACCACCACTACCACCACCACCACCACATCAAAATCAACACCTGTTTTGCACACTCAGCCACAGACAGGACAAAGGAATAATTTAGAAACAGTGAGTAGTTGCTTTTTCATGTTTTTTGTTTGTTTTTAAATTTGTTCAGATTATTCCACTTAGCTATTTGTTTAAAACTAAAAGAAAGTTGAATCCAGTATAAAAGGTTTTTATGTAAATTTTGTTTCACTACGAATATTATTTACACCTGCTACTGAACCTGGCACATTCAGACATAGGTTAAAACTATTTTAAACTATAATAACCTTTTTTTTTTTTTTTTCTTTTTTCAATGGGAAGTTACTGTGCCATACAATCAAATTTGAACATTCATCAAAAGTATTTTATAGAAACAGTGTTTATTCCTGAAAAAGAAAAAAAGCCCCCCCAAAACAAAAAGAAATCCAAACTTGTACTTCCAGAAGTAACCCTAAAGCAATATTGATTTTTTTGTTTTTCTGACTGAAAGATTTTTTTTTCTTATTGTGGCCATTCACTTTTTATATTATCCTTTATTTTGTACTAATGTCAATTCAGGTAAAGGAGAATACACATTTCTTCAAGATTAGATTTGAAAGCAATGTGAAAAAAATATTATTCATATGTTGATTCATATCTCTGCTTTCCAAAGCTGAAGCATAGATTTTTTTGTAGCTGATACCCAAAACCTCATATCTTATTCATTACTCACATTTATACTCTAGGCTTATTACATGCATATTTAGATATTCAGAAAGAACAAAAAAATTCAGTTGTTCAGATATTTTTATGAATAAATGCTCATTGAATCCTACATAGGGACTTTTTTCTTGTTCCTCTGAGGCTTCAAAAAATGATTTTTACCATTTCAATTTTGTAATTAACTGTTAGTGTTACATAAGAAAATTTAAATGTCAAGAATGAAAGGTATAACTACTGATCAAAATTACCTCACTTTCAACTTTTGATAAATTTTTAAAATTATTTTCTATTCCGTCAGACATAATAAATTCAACAAATTGTTAATAATGTTGAGCATTAATTACCATTAAAAGGCTTAAATGCAGATGAAAGAATGACCTTTCTGTGTTTGGTTGAATGAAAGTTATTCAATTATTTTCAGTAAAACAAAAATAAATCTATGATTTGGCAGCTTGGATATGCTGGATGTTAGTTAATGCTAACTGCTTGATACACTTGTGTAAAAGTTGATGTATAGGTCAACTCTTCATTTATGCTTTCGAAATCATCAATTTATGGTTTGCTTTTTTTGAAGCCAAGGGTTGCTGCTAGTCCTTCCCATTATATTTGAAATTCAACCTTACAAAATTATTTCTCATAGATTAATCCTCAATTTTTGCCTTGAAATTTAGGCTTCAAAACTCAACCTATACAAGACTATATATTGTAGTTTCGAAAGTAGAGCAATTTATTTGTATGTTGTTCAGTAAAGTTATTTATTGAACCACTAATTTACCATTTTATTCCACTTGTCTTCTGCCATTTTTCAACCAACTTCATAATTCTACCTTCCCACAACTATCTATCTTTCTTGGCAAAGAACTGTTCTAGATGACTTTTGCAATCTTCTGGGGGATTGGAATTTCGTTCTCAAGGGGCAGTGTCTGTTGTGTATGTTGGTTGAATAGAAACTTCCAGCAAAACTGTAACAACTTCTACTTAGTCTCCAAAGAAATACCTAAAGCCATCCTCATGAAATATTATGCTTTATCTTTTAACTAAATATGGACACTTTTGATAGATCGCTACCTTCAGTTGATCTGATTGGGAGCCATACTTGTTTGAATCGATTGTTTGTTTCTCTACAAGGAGCTTGATAAAGGACTCTGTTCCAATTCCACTATATACCCAACATCACTTTCTTTTGATAAAGATTGGCTTTTGGTATGGTTAGTGCTTGTTTATTTTGCTTAACCTCCAATATCTTGCATTCCACAATGCTGTAAATATTCACTTTTTATCACTTGTCACAATTTATTTGAGAGATAAAACATTTTCATTAAATTTATAGTAAATTACGCAGTAATACTGTGAGGTTTTTCTCCTCTTGATAATATGGAAGCCACACATTAAATCAACTAACATAAGCAAGCTGGTGCTAAAGATTTTCAATTCTAGTCTTGTAGTCCAATAACTTTCATGATTTTATCTACCATTATGGTAGATAAAATAACATATTAGAAATCCCTTAAAATTCAAGTGGAGCTTCCTAAGATATTTACGAAACAAATTGTGATTTGCAATCTATCAGAAAGTTGAAGTTGTCATTAGGCAGAATCTTTGCAACTTTGCTGAATCATTTCTAAAATCCAACCAGATTTTTCTATGAACTTTGAGGGAGGCCATATAAAAATTCAAAATGGACGATTGTGAATCTACATTTCTTCCAATTTTCACTAAGTCATTGTGCTTGGATTCATTCCAAAATTGAACCCCTTCTTCCATAACATATTGCCCTCTCTCTGATCAAGAGCTTTAGGGGATATTGTGTAAACAGATAGAAGTGAATGTAGAAATGTATAAAATATTAAAACAGAAAAATATGTTTCAATCCAAAAGAATTCCTAGATACACTCCAAAATTTAAATACTCCTTCATTACCCCATGCCTGAGTGTCCCATAAGATTAAATCATCTATACCAAAAATATATTGTAATGGTTCATAATTCTTGCTTGTTAGTAAACCTTGTGACCTTGAACTGTGATGAACAAAAATTCCATGGAGTTCTGTGAAATTGGGACTCAGAATTTTTTAATGGCTCAAGTGTTGAAAATGAAAGCCTAAATTGTATGCATAATTGCCTTAAAAACTATCCTTGACAAGAAAAGCTCTTGCATATATTCCATGCTAATAAGTCTTCCAATATTTTATTACCTGGAATGTATACCTTTAAAAAAAATTATAGATTGATTTTTTTCATTTGTATGAATCATGAAAATACTTGAAATACCAAGTTTGTGTGACTGTGAAATGAATAGCAATAATAATTGAAAATATTGAAATCTTCTATAATGTATTTTGAAAATTGATTGTTTTCATGGTTTCAGTTGAGAATGGGGTTCTTTTGGGGTTCAACTATTTTAGAATTGTTTATTTTAAAATTATTTAAAGATATATTTGCAGTATGACAACAATTGAACAGCAAAATGTATTCAGCATAAAAAAAAAATCGTTTCTATTTAGTATTTTCCTTATGTAATTGTTGAGTGATTTATCCAGTGTCAATTTTCTAGCTCTAAGGATTAGGGTGGGCATATAAGGGTTTAATTGGGTGCTTTGTAGACCCCAGGGAATATTTTGATTTGGAAAGAAGAAAGAAAATATTCTTCAATGTTGTGATGTTTTTTCAGATTTTATTCTCAAGGATCTCCCAGTTCTACCTCAGTTGGACATGATCTTATAAATTGAACATGTCCCTATAAAAGTGGGGATTTTTACTCAATTTATTTCCTGCATAAATTGCTTCTTATCAGCTTTTATGAGAAAAAAATTTGATGGTGGATGTGTTCTGTAATCTAAAACCGATTGCATCAGAAAACAAATAGTTAGGATAGTTTCATTTATATATTTAAGTCAACAATCACCATTTTTCTCATTGTGAAACAATTGTTTCATTATTAGGGCTAGTGTTTTCATCTTGAACATTATTTACATATTTTGGATGTTACATTCTTCAGCTTTCTATGGTATCTAATTTTAAGAATTCCCACTGATTTCTTCCTCCTTTACAAATACGACATTCTAGTTCAAGCGGATTATAAATAATAACAGCGGAAGCTATCAGCAATTCCCAGACCAGGGGTCATAGGGACCAACCAGGGGACAGATCATTCCAATTTCATCAGTTTCTTTTGTCTTGACTAAAACATGGTGTGTTGTGTTAAAAACTAGAAAAATGAAGTATTGCTTGCACAATCATGTTTGTTGACCTTCCATACTTTGTTTCCTTCTTTCTTTGTTGTTCACCCTTTTCCTCTCTTTCTTATCACAAAATTATTTTCATAAATACAGAACTGATATGACTTTGGTTCAAAAAACAGATTGTGTATAAGTTTTCTAAACATAACTTAGATTTATCTGATAACATTAACGTAAGTCCTTGGCTGTGTGTTTTGAAATAGGGAATTGTATTTTTTTAATTTCATTACCATATGTACAATATTTTCTTTGAGAAAAAACCTTATATATTTCTGTGTGAGAGGGAGAGAGAATGGTAATGGTATTATCTCTATACTTTGTGAAAGGAAAATGAACTGAATTAGTTCCCTTTTAATCTTAAAAACTTATGATAATGAAAAAAAATATTCTGGTTTTGTCAGTTCAACTTTTATTATCTGGTTCTGTTCTCTGGAAACTAATGTATTGTGTGGTTCAATCTGTTCAAGTATTTCTTAACTGTACTGGCTGAAGTACAAATTTATCTCAAGAATACTGTTTCTTTTTGTTTTTTTCAGAATTTTACTGAAATGTCAATTTTTACTATAAAAGCTTGTCTGCCTTGGTTGAAAAGAGTGCACAGATGAAAATACTTCTGAGGCCTAATTTTAGTTGGGACACATTTACTCTGTTGATCTATTTCTATGTATACTGGGACACAAAGACCAATAAGCTGTTAGTTCAGCTTTATGTACAGTTATAACTACCATTTTCTATTTATTTATTTGTGATTATGGCTGCAAAAAGTAATTAACAATTTCTTAGGAAGAAAAACTGAAATCAAGCAGAAATCCAGTCATGATTTTATCGGGCTGAACTGTGCACTTGTCTGACTTACACACTGCCGATATGTGGATGTGTGCTGCTTCTTTGATTTGGACTCTCATTAGGAAGCAAATTTCGGAGATTGTGAGAAGTGTTAAAAGTGACCTATAAGTTGTGCAGGCTTTCTGTATCTTCCCCACGTATGGAATGAAGGAAGTACCCTTCATGGTATTTTTAGCTTTCCCCCTACTACTTTCTTCATGAAGATGACATGGGACAGGTATCTGGGTGTCTGGCCTACGTTCTTTAGCTCCTTTCCAGGGTTCAACTTGATGTGGCTTCTGTTACTTACCAGGGACAAGGTATGGTAGTCTAAGTCTAACAAGGAAAAGAAAAGATATCGCCCAGATCCGTTATAAGTATTGCTACAATTGGAGAAAAATTGTGTTTTTTGTTTTTTTGAATCACCATCACATTCATATAGTACATCTAAAGAAGGCCATAGAATTGATTGGCTGATACATTGTGTTTACAACACAAACAAGGTCAATTGTATGAAAAACTCCCCGAAAACGAAATAACATGTTTTGTTCAGAATCATCAAACCATAACTGTGCACCATCATGGCCAGGTAAACCTTTTTGTTGCTGTGCCTTCATCATTAGATGGCATTAGGTGTGTTTAGTTTGATTAACTTCATTCAAAAGGATCACTTTTTGTCAATTTCATTCTTTGAAGATGGAAGAAAATCAACATTTTTTGATATTCTATCTTTTTTTTTAAGGCAGGCAAAAACGCAACTTAAATGCAAAAAAGATTTGTGCAGTTTATGGAGAAGGTATTATGAGTGCTCAAATGTGTCAAAAATGGTTTTCAAAGTTTCATGCTGGAGATTTCTTACTGAACAATACTCCATGGCTGGGTAGACCAGTTGAGGTTGGTAGGGATAAAATTAAGGCATTACTCGGGAGTAATCAATGTTATACAGCACACTAGAGATAGCCAACATATTCAAAATATTCAAATCAAGTGTTGAAAATCATGTACCTGCTTGCTTATGTTACTTGCTTCAATGTGTGACTTCCACATGAGTTGGGTGGAAAAAAAACCTACTTGGTCATATAACTGTGTGTAATTTGCTACTTTATGGAACATTTTTGTTCAATTATTTTTTGTTCTAACAAATTGTGACTAGCAAAGAAACGTGGATACTTTACAGCAACAGAATGCATCAGATAATGAGGCATGCATAATGAACCTTCACTAATCGTTCCAAGGGTCAGTTTTCATTCAATGAAGGTGAGGCTATGGAGAGGGCTGGATTGGTAAGAAGTCCTTTACTATGAGCTCTTTCTGAAGAATCAAATGATTGATTTGAACTACTATTGTCCCTAATTAGATCAATTGAAAACAGCAATTGATTAAAGTATCTGGAATTAGTTGATATAGCATATAAATATTTCAACTTGATAAAACTGTTCCTTCGGTCACTTTGCAAAAATTGTTGCAGCCTGGCTAGCTCTTGACAGATTTGTCTAAATGAAAAAGAATTTCAATTCCCCCGAGGACTGCAAAAACCGCATGGTGTTGTTCATGAGAAAAAAAGTAGTGGAAGGATGACTGAAAGATGGTAGAAGAACAAAATGGTAAATATATTCAGTAAAGTTAACGTTGACAATAAAAACATACTTAAAAAAACTGAATGAACTTTTCGGACAAGCATAATCATCATCATCAGCAATTTCAATGATTGCTAGTTGTTGCATCATCATCATCATCATGTGTTTGTGTACTACTAATCTATGCAGCTTGTTTTGGTTCTCTTGCCAGTCATGGTTCTCTCAATCATCTGGCGGTTTTTATCTGTGGGTTTTTGAGATTTTGTGGTCTTTGCAAGTCACAGTAATGCCAATATGGATATCAAGAGGTCTTTGTTATGTGATTTTCCATAGTCTAGAAATGTCCAAATTTCTTTGTCTGGCTAATATGAAGTTGTAATTAGCATTATTTCCTTCCCCAGAGTATTAGCAGAAACGATTTGTTTTCATATGCATTGTATAAAGATATACTTAGAACTTCCTAACTTCTATCCTCAATGACATTGAGTACATTATTGTCTTATGTGTAATGTATGCATAGAGACAATCGCCTACATGCATAGTGTCATCACATTACCAAACAGCCTGAAACAACTGGAACTTGTGTGCCCAGGTGAGATAGGGAAAGTGCCCAATATTCAATGAGGAATGAAAGAAAATTAGTTTCACCTTTGTAAGTCAGCAATTTACCCCAGATTTATTATCATGGAAAAATTTGCTTCCTCCCAAAACTTGACGAGTAGACATGTCCATCTCAAGCTGTGTTATGGTACTTAGATTCTTCACATAATTTACATGCATGAAACATTGGGTGAGAAAATCTTGATATGCTAATAATGATATCAGCGATGGAATACTGTTAACATGCTCTTGGTTATCAATTTTCTGGTTATTTTTCAAAATTCATTTCAATTTTCAAAGACTCGTACAAAGTTTAGAATTTCAAGTGAAACCTATGATCTTGTATTGTTTACATTTCCTAAAAATGTTTGTTATAATTATTACAATCCTCCTCTGTTTCTTCATTCTAAAATTGTTTCCACTTTTCCTATCGAATAATTGTGTGTAAAGGTGTCAATTTTTTCATGATTAAATATGGGTTGGGCGGCATTCTGGGGAAATTTTTAGGTATTGGCTGAAGATTACACAGTATTTTCATTTCATATTATGATGCACAATGACTGCTGTAATTTTGTGTAGCAGAATTAATTCTATTTCTGTTGTAGTCATTGCTTTCTTTTTCTTTAGAATTCGACTGCTTCAATAAAGTGAATATGGCACCATATATTTCAAAATTCTTTTATTCTCAACCTATTATATCAAATGTGCCACAAGATCTTGTCAATAAATGGTTTCTTAATTGAACTCTCTCTCTCTCTCTTGTGATTGAGTTGAATGAATCAATATTTTAAATATGACTGCAGATTTATGAATTCGGAACATTGAATTATTTCTCAGAGTATAGCCAGACTGAATTTTAGGTTTTTATTTGATTTATCCGACAACTACTGCAAAAACAGCAACAGTGCCTCCAACCAAGTCCTCATTGGATCATGATTTGGGGGTAGGCATGGTTTTGGGACAAAGCATCATTACCACTAACCCATGACACCCAAGCAGTACTTTGTGATACCACCAGGCTTATGGAGCTATTCATATAACTTTCGATGATAATCAGAGTTTTCTGTTGAAGCTGAAGCAAAATGGGCAACGAGTTGTCAGGCCATAATTTTTTTTTCTTCTTTCTAATCGGTGAATCAGAGAAAATAAAACTCTCTGATCTCCTTTAATCGGTATTTGGTAAGCTTGATGCTATCTATACACTACGATGGGAATTGGTTACTTCCATTTGTATGAATATTTCATGATTGAATCCATTCAACTATGGTGAAGTCAGCTTCACCATAACTGAATGGATTCAATCATGAAATTTGACTAATACTTACCAGATAGAAGTACAGATTTGTACCAAACAGAAATAAATTATGCAACAGATTTTTAAAATATCAGTGTAACTACTAAGGCTGAAATTTTCTCTGCCGTACATTTTTAATTTAGTGTGAATTCATGCTAAGTAGCAACATTCTGTGTTGCCAAGTTCTGCCATTTAAGATCAAAGCAGGAATGAGAAGCCAAGCATTTAACATCTAGGATTTCAGATTTAAAAATACTTGGATTAAAAAAAAATTTTATAAGTTCATTATTACAACATTGTTTTTGCACTTTTTTCCTTTCATTCACAATTTTTTTTTCTTTTTATCTTGAAATTAATGCTAAATATGATTATAAACAAATTATCTTATTAAGTGTAGAAGTATAAAAATCATGAAAAGTAAATTGCCCTGAATTTACAGTCACTCGAAATAAGTATTTTGTTTCAAATTTGCAAAATCCTTTTTTCAATTAGAAAATCCAGTGTATGAAGAAAGTTTATGAGGTGGAATATAAATGGAGTCTGTCTGCAGAAGATAAATGGGTCATCACAAAAAATTTGTACCAGATGATCCATTCTACAGCCTTCTTCAGGTCTTTGAATGTTAATGGTCATACTATAGACAGTATCTTATTTCTATTATGTTAGCAAATAAATTGAGTCTGCCTGCCTGTTCATGTCCATCAGAGAACTTGGCTGCCAGTGTATCAATAGCAGAAGACTTTGAACACCAAGTTTCTTCAGACTACCAATTGATTTTGTAACTGAGTATCAAAAATTGTTTGTATGTCAGACCACTGTCAGAAAGACAAGAAGCTACTATGAAAAGGGAAATGAAAACTATTCTTATGACAATTCCTAATAATGTTTGATAACTGGATAAGGACTTTGAATCCAGCTTTGGTGAATCGGATCTAATTTTTTTCTCTATCTGAACTCTTTCATCACCGATAAAAAAAAATACTTTTGGTCTATCAAAAGAAAATATATATTCATTGTTTTACTATTATTTATCAGAAGTTTTATTTTGAAAAGAATTTAGGAAAAAAATACAGAAAACTTGATTGGTGAAGTAAAATTACTTCAAAATAAGGCAAAGTTTCTTCAGAAAGTTCACAAACTCACTAGATCTATTGAATTTGAATTGAAAAAGAAATACTTGTAACATTTTCTGTTAGAAATATCACCATTGAATATCAATCCTGATAGGAGTATGGACATTTTAAGTATGTTCAAATTAGAAAAGCATTTTTTATGTTTATATATACATATGTACATCAATAAGTCCTCTGATGATAAAAAGAAGCATTTATTTTGTATAAGTATTTATTTTTCAGCATGATTTTCTTCTTTATCAATGCACTTACTCCAGTGGTAAATATTGATCAAATAGATGTAACCGTATACAGTGAAAATCTCAGACAAAATTCAGATAATAGCTACATGCCAGGCTACAGACTTATTGATCTACTTCACGCATATATATATATATATATATATATATATATATATATATATATATATATATAGTACAAAAATAACTTTATAATTGATTTTTTTTTTTTCTCCAAGTCTCCCTATATTTAACAAATTGTAACGAGTGTAAGATATAGTAAACCTATTTCTCTCAGACAAATGAAGAGAAAGGTTTTTTCTGCATAGTTATGTTTCAAATGTTTTCTTTTTGTTCATTTCTTCATCATTATTTCTTGTTCGTCCCAAATTCCGATCTCACAAATTTTCTTCTTACTTGTCTCTCAGAAAAGAAAAGTTGTAAATGAAAACTCATCGTCAGACAGTGACAACAGCCAATCGAACACAGGTTCTGCCAGTCCGAGTCACAGCAGTAATGAATCTTCTTCCGCCTCATTTGACACCAGTGATGATGATAAAGACAAAGAAAAACACTTGGTAAATCAGAAATCTATTCCGTACTTCGAGCAGTCAGTCTATCCATCCTTCCGTGCATCTATTCTTTTATTTGCTTGTTCATTCACCTCTACCTTAATCCTTTTGTCCAATAATTGTGGTTTCGATCACAATTCAGGGCTATGAAAATTTAATAACTTTGTGTGTCCGGATTACTGAAGAGAATGACAACACTTCTGGTGTTTTGGTTTGTCATCTCAGCCTGTCATGCATGTGCTATGTCTTTGTTATCAGTGAAGCAAAGAGGAATTCTTCAGTTTCGGAATATGTCGTCAAGAATGATCCTGCTTTTCCTTCTTAGCTGTCAGGGGCGTACCAAAGGGTTGTGCTGCTCTTTCTGTCGGCAAATTTCCTCCCTTGCTCGGCCTACGTGACCACTCTGTCGGCACCCCTTAAATATAGGTACGCTTCTGTCTGCTGTTGGATCAATTATTGAGACTTCGGGACTGGATATGTTCTTTCTAAATTCTCAAAAGAATAATCAGACATGGTATGATGGTTCTGCTGCTGCTAATACTACCATTTTACAGACCTCATTACTACCAACAATTCTAATACTAAAGAAGTTTTGGGCTTTGTATCATATCACCTTATTTGAAATTTTTGGCAGATTTTTTCATTTTTTTAATAGAATTTAAAAAAATAAACTTTATGAGAGATATGGCTGTACAGTTGATTGACCAACTATACTCCCTGACTTTTATTTAATAAAAACAATTTCATCATTGGTATATAATTTCAGAGGTTATATATCCTGAAAACTCATGACAATACTGCTGAAAATTTTAAATAAGATATATTGTAATGAAAGAAAAATCACCATAATGAAACCTTGACTAACAATTAAAATTTTTATCATTGCTGCCATAATCATCACTATCACTATCATCATCATCATCATCACCATCATCTGAGTTACTGCATATTGCAATTGCTTTGCATTTGGTGGGCAAATTTTGTGTTGCTCCTCCTCCTCCCACCATGAACACACACTTCTGGCATTTGTGAACTATTGGACTTATGCACTGTCTTGAAAGATTTATTTCTGTTGCTCAACTTTTGTAAATTCAGATCCTGTCTACATTGTTGCTGTCAGCTACTATAGAATTATCTTGTTGAAAGCTGTTTGTTATTGGCAAAATTCTCAAACTGAGCAAAAATAGAACTTTTAATGAAAAAAAGTTTTGTCTTTTGGCAAAATTGAAGGAAGAAGTTTCTCATTTTAGCGAAAATCTTTTTTTTTCCTCAATACTGAAAACTGGTTGTACTTCATTTGACTTACATAAAAACTGGTCAAATAATCCAGTTCCTCTCATATCAAAAACATTTTTAAAATTTCTTTTTTTGAATTGGCTCGAAATATGTTGGTATCTTGCTTATGGGCATGAGATACAGCAAAATACTCTAACATTATTTCTTTTTTATGAATCTAATTCTTTTGGTACAGATTGGAGCTTTTGTACTCCATCTTTGTTGAACACCATTTGCTTTGATTTACTTTGTGTATGATTGTCAAAATTTGATTCTGACTTGAAGAATTATAGAAAAAAATTCAACATGCTTACAATAAGCACTCTTGATTAAATTGTCTTTCAAATTTGTGTCTTTTAGCCCTCTTTGTTTTTGTATTGTAACCATTATTAATCTGCAACAACTTCTATCTTGATTTGAATCGGTCTCAACATTAGTTCCACCAATATTCCATGGATGAAAGATGTTTAATCCTCTTGCTAAAGCATCCCATGTTGACAATGTGTTTGAAAATCTTCACTATTATTTGTATTAACCCTCTTGATGAAGCAGTTCATTCCTTGTTGACAATGTGTTCGAAAAGCTTTACAATCATTTTTATTTCGATGATGCAGAATAAGATAGGGGAATGATTTAATCTATGAACTTATATTTAATTAGCAAATCTTCATTGTGAAACTGTTGGTAATTATCACGTCCGATTCAGTGACCCAATTTCTGTCTGAATTTCATGGTTTTAGTCAGTATTTATAGAACAACCCCATTTGGGGGGGGGGGTATGCTTAGGTGTTGTCTTATCTCTTAATCTTTGTCTTAGTTTCCCTTTGGTTATTTAATGTACCATACATGCGAATTTCTGACCAAGTAGACTTGTCAAAATGAAAATACAGTATTGTTTTAGCATGTCATTTTAGCTTTTTGATGCTAGATGTAAGCTGACAAGTTGCCCTGGGATGATTTGAAATCATAGGAGACATGGCATCAATAGGATAAATTATGGTTAGGGGGGGAAAAATACATTGAATAGAAAAGAAAAATGATGTTCTCTAAACTCTGGGAAATGGAACATTTCAGATAAATTGTAATAAATGATTAAGTTAGATTTTAGTCCATCCAGAAAAAAATTCATTGATTAATCAGTTTGTGTTTCTTCAGTGTATCTAAGTGATTCAGTTAATTGTTGTAAGATTCAATAATTAATTCTTCAACCTATTATATCTTATGAATTCTTCATTCCAAATACTTTGACAAAGCAACAGCTGAAAATTTGATTTACTAAAATTATATCTTTAAAATGAATGATAAATCCATTTAATAATGGAAACTACAAAATTGAAAATTTTGTAAATTTCATGAAAAACTATTTAAAAAAACAGATATTGTATCTTTATCTTTATTTATTATCCGGATTTTGTGTGTGAATAGTGGCAACCACTTTGTGTATATAATCTTGAAAGCTTTACTGCTTCAAATACTGAAGATATTTAAAAAGATTTTCCAAAAATTTGTCATTTCAATCAATTATTCCCCAATATCTATTTATGTAGTTTCTTTTTCCAGTGGGTTTTATGTTTTACACAGTATTAGATATTAATTTTTGGGGGAAGAGGATCATCAGTTGTTTCGTAACTATTTCAGAGGATTCAGAAACTTGGCTCCCTAGCATCATCATCAGTCTTTTAACATCCATCATTGGACATAGACCTTCCCTAAGATCCACCACATTTCTCTATGATGAGCATCACGAAGCCAATATTTCCTAAATTTGTCCCAATTCATCTCTCTATCTTGTATTCTGTCGGCCTCGGTTTCGCATGTGATCTCTGGGGATCCATGTTGTGAGTTGTGATGTCAATTGGTTGTCTGTCATTCTTGCAACATGGCCTGCCCATGGCCATTTCAGTTTTCTAATAGATTCTATGATGTTTGGGGCTCCCGTTTTCTTCCTTATATATTGTGCTGTCTTGTGATTTCTCTATATGAGGTTGAGCATGATTCTCCCATGAGCGCATTGCATGCTTCTCAGTTTGCGAGTCTGTCTCTTGGTTAGGTTCCATGTTTCAGCTCCATAAGTGACAATCGGGAAGATGCATTGGTTGTATACTCTTCTTTTTAGGATTATTGGGATCATTTTGTTTTTGAAGGTTGAGTTTGCTCTGCCAAAGGTTTGCCATCCTGGGGTGATTCTTTGCTTGATCTCTTCCCTTTTCGTGGGTTTCATAGAGATTTGTTTTCTTAGATATACTGGTCTACTTTCCCCAGTTTTGCATCTTCAATTTTGACAATTTTGTCCTTATTCTCAATGCGATCGTTGCACATGATTTTTGTTTTACTGAAGTTCATGTGTAGGCCAACTTGCTTTCTTCATTTAGTTCATCTAGCATTAGTTGGAGGTCATGTAGGTTCTCTGCGAAAACGGATGATGTTGTCTGCAAATCTGAGGTTGTTCAGATATTTGCTGTCTATTTTGATTTCTCTATTCTCCCTATCCAGGTTTCAGAAGATCATCTCGAGGTAGGCTGTGAAGAGTATGGGTGTGCTGGTATCTTCTTGTCTTACTCTTTTTTGGAGCTGGAAGGGTTCAGAGTCTTCATGTAGCCTGATAAAGGAGTTGCTGAGATTGTATATATGTTTAAGTACTTTATACAGGGTCTACACCTTGTAGAGTGATGGCCTTCATGACCATGGGAATTTCTACAGAGTCAAATGCTTTCTTGAAGTTTATAAATGTTACAGCGAGAGGCATTTTATATTCTGCTGTTTTCTCTTCTGACTGATTTATTGGATGGAGATGGTCCATGGTCAAGTAACTTCTCCTAAATCCAGCCTGTTCCCGTGGTTGGTTTTTATCTAGCATTTTAGTAATCTGGTTGGTGATGATTTTTGTGAAAAGTTTATAGATAGTTTAGTAGGCTTATAGGCCTGTAGTTGTTGAGGTCTTTGGGTGTTCCTTTTTTCATGTAGAAGCATTATGATTGCTGTGTTCCAGTCTTTCAGGACTTTACTCTATTTTACACATAAGTTGAATAGAAAAGCTAGTTTTTTTTGTTGATGATCTTACCAGCTTTTTTTAGTAGATTAATGGTGATGTTATCTAGTCCAAACACCATTTCCCTTCAAGCTATGATTTTAATATAGAGTTTTTATTTTATTTTCAGGGCTATGTAGTTTGATATTTTATATTGGGTACTATTATAATGTATTATACATGGATGTGATTAATACTATGAATCTTTTGATTTTTTTTTTTAAACCAAAAGACTTACTTATGTAGGTTACCCCAAAAATGTATTTGACTATGAGGGATCAATAAGTATAACAACCGGCGCCAATCGTTTGTGTCACTTAAAGTGATTGTTCTCACATGTAAATGTTAGATCTGTTATGTTGGTTTTAATCTCAGACTGCATACAAACCAAATTATAATATCATGTTTTAGAATACTACTTAGTCAAAAAATCTTTGAGTTGATTTTCAACCAACATTTTCAACTAAAGAATTAGGAAAAATATATGTATATATACACACATATTTGTATATGTAATCCCATGTACAATCTGCACTTTTTTCCCCAACATTTTGAGGTAAAAAAGATCCTGGTGTGTATCATCTACTATTTCCAGCACTGTTGTTAGCAGCAGTGATAGTAATTTATGATGAAAATACTCTTTAATTACATATTTTCCTGGTAATTAAAATTATAAAAATGTGAGTTAGGCGAAAATACTTTTTTGTCTCCATTTTTAACAAAAATATGAAAATGGTTGACAAGATAACAGTTATATGAAATTATGCAATGTTGAGTAGGTCAAGATGAGAATTCTACTGCAAACTACTGTTTTTTTGTGATGTATATATTGCTGTGTTATCAGCTGTGAGCATGTCATTGAGTTAAGGGGAAAAGGAATGGAAAAAATGCCGAATCAAAGATTGGCAAGTTCAACTAAGGCTTCCATCCTCCTTTCCAGATCCTACTGGGATTAAATATTAGTTTCCACTCATGTATATGCCCCCCCCCCGATTTTCCCGCTGAATTAATTGGCATTGAATCTTTCCTCATGCACACACCTTTGTATTTACGCACATATTCTCATCCAAAAAGAGGATGCACATTTCAAGTGGGAAATGCATTTTTTAAATTGAGGTGGGGGGGGGTGGAGATGTGGGGAAGTACATTTTTTATTCAAAATTGAAACTGAATTGAGGTGGGGGGTGAAGATTATACGTGGGGAAATGCATTTTTCATTCAAAATTGAAACTGAATTGAGTTGGGGGGTGAAGATTATACGTGGGGAAATGCATTTTTCATTCAAAATTGAAACTGAATTGAGGTGGGGGGTGAAGATTATACGTGGGGAAATGCATTTTTCATTCAAAATTGAAACTGAATTGAGTTGGGGGGTGAAGATTACACGTGGGGAAATGCATTTTTCATTCAAAATTGAAACTGAATTGAGGTGGGGGGTGAAGATTATACGTGGGGAAATGCATTTTTCATTCAAAATTGAAACTGAATTGAGTTGGGGGGTGAAGATTATACGTGGGGAAATGCATTTTTCATTCAAAATTGAAACTGAATTGAGGTGGGAGGGTAGATTATACGTGGGGAAATGCATTTTTCATTCAAAATCGAAACTGAATTGAGGTGGGGGGGTGAAGATTATATGTGGGGAAATGCATTTTCCATTCAAAATAGATCAGCAGGGAATGCATATATCCATATTATATGTAATCTATCATATATATTACATCATATGGATATATTATGTGTGTGTGTGTATATATATATATATATATATATATATATATATGCATATTTATCATGCTTGATATGCACAGCTTGAATTTTGTCCCATTGTTGAGGACACTTTTGCATCTATCGCCCTTGTGGATCTCCTTGGAATGCAACTGATTTGATTTTTGTTCTTATTTATTCATTGTATTTAGTTTTCCCTCACATTGTTTATTGTAGAATCTCAATTTCCTTTCATTGTCTGATTTCCTTGCAACACTATTTGAATGGACTTTCATTTTGGTAGATGTAATATTCTATCAAAGCAGTAATGTATTCTCACTTTTTCAGTTTTGATTCGTTAAGTACAGATTAGCAAAAAATTAAAAATTCACAGTAAATTGATTTTGATTCTTAGATCATTACTGAGTTGTTTTTAAGATTTCAAGTATCCGATTGGATAGAGCTCCGTTACTATAGTAATGTATTTGATGTCACTTTTGTTTGGTTTGTATACTTCATGACATTCTTTGTAGATGGTTTTTGATCAATTATTTCTTACTTTTCTTCAATTTTCAATGTTGAAAGCCCATATTGAAATTTTCAAATAATTTTGTCAATAAGACATAGACACATTCATTTGCTTTTGATTATTTTTTCCTTTTTTTATCATTTAAAAATATTTTTCATCTTTTTTCATCCTCTTATTTCTTTTCTTATTGAACTTGTTTCATCATCATGCATTGATTCAAGTTAGTTTTGCTATTTCCATTCCTGCTTTCTCCTTTTTTTATTTTCAAATTTCTCTTTCAATTTATTTTCCTCTTTCAATTCATTTTCCTTTTCCAATTTTGTCATATCTCACCAAGTTTTTGTTGCTCACTTTTCAATTGTTTTAATTTTTTTTACATAAATTCTTTTTCTTTTCTCAACTCAAGTTTAATAAACACTTAAAAACCCAGGTTACCAATCCAACAGGATAGCAGGCATAATCAGAAGATCATACCTGTTTTGAAACTTGAACTCAGCTCTTCCTCGCCCTGGTACATCTTCATTTGGAATTCGCTAATGCTGTATGGTCACTACAGTACCAAAAGGATTAAGATATTATCGAGGGAGTTTTGTGGAGAGCAACGAAGCTGGTGCCAGGAATGCATGAGTACCGTCATGAAGTGAGGCTTGCAAAACTAAAAATACTGCTTGTGCTGTACAGGAGGGAGAGGGGAGACATGATAGACATGAGTACACCTGTGGATTTTATAATGTAGAAAGACCATTGTTCTGAAAAGCAAAATCACAATTCATGGTCATGTATTCAAATTGAAAAATATTTAGTACAAGACTCAGTTTTATTAGTTTACCACACAAACAAAAAAGTCTTCTGGCTTCAGTGGTAGAGGCCTGTACACTCCAGACCTCCAAGAACAGACTTGACTAGCATGGGGCTAGCAGAGAATTCTGCCTACCCCAGTCTTACCAATATCAACCTTGCCTATGAAACCTGTTAAAAGTAATAGGCATAGTCATAGTCAGAAGACCTGATCGAATCCTTCGGCCTGATCTAATCTGATGCTGTATTGTTTTGAAACTCCATTATAAAATAGGTCCAATATTTTCTTATCATTAGTTATATCTTCGTTTACAAAACAATGAAAATATTTGTTTCATTATTTAGAAATAGGTCTTTTCTTCCAAAAAATATGCCTCACAAATGGATTCAAAATGAAATTCTTCATATTTTTTTTCCTTGTATCCAGCTATTAACTCTTGAATCCTAAACGCTGTGGAACTCTATTATGAATTTAATCTAAAAAAAAAAAATTTGTGCAAGGGAAGTAAATCTGATCCTTAATTTAAAATTTTAATATGAATTTAAGAGTTAGTATTCAAATTGAAGATATAATCTGTCAAGTTGAGCTTGTGCTAGTCTTCCAATATTTGATGACAGCGTGTTTAAGGGAATTGTTTTTCTAAAAAAAAGTCCCATTTGACTAGATATCATGTTTTTTTGCAAGAAGTGTTCTCAAATAGGGCCAGTTCAGGTTGTAAAAGATCACCTGAAACCAATATACTATGTATAAAGTTGCTGATATATAGAAGTTTTTGGTACGTATGAAAAGTCTAATGATGCTTTTGAACAAATTTTACCCTTCAAGCTTCATGATATGGTCTGGTATGACCAGAATGAATTTGGATTCTTTTTACATAATAAGGATGACTACTTAGCATTTCATAGTTATCTTACTTGACATATCAATCATTATCATATAGATAAGAGTGTAAATGTTGACCCAACATTATTATTATTCAGTTGCTAATCACTCAGATTCTTTTTTTTTTTTTTTTTTTTTTTTTGCATTCTCCAAGTTGCTGCATTCTAGAAGTACTTGATTTTGATATCTCTGGCTACAATGCCACTTCGGCTACTTAGGAGTCACAACCAGATAAACAGAATCAGACCTCAAGTAGTAATATAGATTCCTAATATGTAATGGTAACTTGAGTATATGAACCAATTTAGTGTATATTTTCGTATTAAATTAAAAATAAAATAGAAATTATTATATTTTATGTGTTGCTACACTTATCAAAGGAATTTGTTACATAGAGGGTATACCGTATATTACAGTCAAGTTGAATATCTTAATGATATTTATTTAATAAATGTATTTAAAAAAATCTGTAGCTTAACAATTGTAAAAACAATAGTAAAAAATGATGTTTCCAGCGATAGATTGTTTTTTTTTTTTTTAGGCTGACTGATTTTCAGCTCACTAAAGTTAAAAAAAGGAACCTTTTCATGATGATGATGATATTCCTGTCTGGTTATATAGCATTTAGTTATATCTAATTTTACCAAGTCAAGTCTCCGATAAGATTTTTGTAGAAAGATTTGCCTGAGAAAATAAAAATAAATAAAATTTCTCTTTTCAAACTGAAAAAAAAAACCCTGATATTTCGCTTTGACTTTTGCTTGAAAAAGAAAAAAAGAGTTTTTATAATTTAATTCTCATGCAGAATGGTGTAGTGTATGTATATATATATATATATATACACACACACACACACACATATATTATTAAGAAAAAAATCCTGATCTTGTATTGCTTCCAGACATTGCAGATGAAAGTTACAAATTGCTCAAATTTATTTTGTTGTAGTTATGAACTACACAATCTCTGCATGAGTACAATTGTAGAAATCTTTTGAAGGATGTATCATCACCGCAAACTAATGCTACTATCAAAAATTGATGAGAGAACTAACTATGCTAAGTACGCTACCAAAATATACATTATGAATAATCACTCTAGTATAGAATAAATTTATGATACAATCAAGTGTTTCTCAAGTGACTTTTTTTAACTATTTTTAGAAAAGAAGAAATCAACAATTTTCCCCATATTTTTTCATTTTATGCTCAAGAATCAATTCATTAAAATATCAAAATACTACCTGTTGTTTTGAATTTCCTGAAATGATCTTTGTTTCTTTGATCCAAGTATTTGATCAAAGAAAAATTGTGAATTTCAATTATGACATGATTTTCAAATTTTTTATTCACTTCAATAAAATAAAAAACAAAACAAATCTTAGTAGTAGTAATGTTGATACTTACAACTCCAACAGTATTGTCATACCAATTATTATTACTACTCTTAATTTTCATATCAAGACTTTATCATCCTTGAACATTTTTTAGGTTCAGTGATCTATACCAAAGCCATATACATTATGATTATTACTATTCTAGCTTCTTCCCTTAAAAAAAAAAAAAGTGAATTAAAATTTCTTGTTATATTCTCTCTTCCAGATATGTTTTGAGATTAGATTTGATTTGTAGCCAAAATTATATGTTAAAAAGTGTTTCTATACTAAGTATTTTAAGAGGAACAGTGTACATATAAATGAAGACATTAGAATGAAACATTTCTCATTTCTTCTATATTTTATTTATAAAAGCTTACCTTTTATTTTGTTCACATTTTGAAATAATATTTGATTATTCCATTAATTGCAATCAATATGCATCCCAACTACCTGCACTGGATGATCATTTTGACTGTACATCAAAATCTAACCATTTCTAACATATTTAACTTAATTATACTAATGTTACAATAAATTCAAATCGATTCATAAATGCATTATCATTTTTAAAATTTTTGGAAGAGATGTATTCATAAACTTGCTGAAATTCTCATTAAGAGACATCAAACTCAATTGGATGTAATGTTAAATTATTAAATTTGATTTAGCCAAATCCCATGTCCCACTTTTTAAGTGAAAACAAACATTATGGAATTCTTTCAGAACAATTTTTCTTGTCGTTGTTTTGAGATGAGTATTTTCATTTTTTCTACCCATTTTTTGGCTGACTTCACTATTGATGTGATGAAAATGTCAGTACTTTAGACATCATGGCATAGGGAAAGTCCCCTTTCTTACATATGTGAGGTGAGGACATTCTACCCTAAAATTTCAAAGGTGGTCCTCTGCCCTATTGTTCCAACCCCCTTCCCCTTATAAGAAGGCCATAGCCTGAATGTTGTGCAAAAAAAAAGGACAAAAGAACCTATTTACATTGATTTTGTAATAGTTTTTAAGGAAATGTGTCCATTAATTTTTTGAATCATTCATTTTGTGTGTAATTTTTATCTGCACATAATCTTTCTGCTATACTTTTTTGAAGGTTTAAAATCTTGTGGTTCATTTAATTTCTTCCTTAAAGAAATATAAAATAGTAAAAATTGAAAATATTTAATGTTCTGTTTTGGGGGTTGTAGGAAAAACATATCTTTGTAGGTTTATAAACAGGATGGCCATTCCCAATATTGCCATTGTTGTTCATTTTTTTTTCGTTTGGTAAAAGTTTTGCTTGAACAGAAGCAATTGTCTTATAATATACCAATCATATAAGAGCAAATATTCTATAAGATGTTCACTTGTTAATAGCTTAATAAAGTTGTGAAATTGTACCAAGATTTTGTCTTTAATTCATTTAGATGTTGAGCTGTAGTTAATTTTCCGGTCAGTTTAATATTGAAGGTAAATTAATTACTAAGAAATATGTCTTCTTTGGTAACCTTTTTAGATTTTTTGCATTTGGTTCATTTATTTTACCTTTCAAATAAAATCTTTCATTTTTTTATGTGTTTCCTTTGTTTTTCTTTTTTTTCTTTTTCTTTTTCTTTTTTCAGGACAAAAATGCGTCCCCCAGAAGTTCTCCAAGCCTGAAGAAAAGCTCTGTCATCCCTGATCACCAAATTGATGGTACCAAGAAAAAACTAATTGCTGATCAAATCCGTCAAAAGATGCGAACCATTATGACTCCTCTTCAGACTCCAATCTACAAACCGGAGAAATATCGTCCTCGGGGTAAAGGGCGGCCTGTCAAGAGTCCACAAGTACTCTCAACTACAATCGGAATGGTCTGTTGGCGTAATATTTCTTTATTGTAATGTCTTTGAATTCAGCTCAATCTTCTTTTTGTAATGGAAAAGAAAAATCCCCCCCCACCAATATTTTCAGTTTACTGATAAGTTTTTGCCTTTCATCAATTCATTTAGACTAAAATCTTTTGAACTAGATAAATTGCTATGGCAATGTGGGTTTTATTGTTGTCATCCCAGTGGTGGTTAATTAGTGTACATCTTCTAGGTATCTGCAATCTATTCATCATGATGTGGGGGTGGTTGAAATTTGGTACTTGGTTTTGAAAGTTTACTGAGGATCCTCTATTGTGAAACTACCAAATAATATTCTGACTAAGGAATGATAAACGCATTATTTTTCTGCATTCTTACTTGAACATCTTCGTCATTTACATCCCCTCACAATCATCTTATGAAAACATCAAACTTTTCTTTCATTATCAAAGTTAATTTCTCATGGAAAAATGATACCTGACTTATTCTAGTGTCTACATTTGCTAATGATTTCATTGATGGTGATGTACCCCTACCTCCGTTCCATTGGTTTAGGGGGACCCTCTCTCTTTCTCTTACCAATTAAAAAAAAAAATGCCACGTTGATATTTGAAGTAATTTAAATGTTTATGTAGCACATTTGTTGCTGCAATTACCTTCTCACATATCCCTATCTAATAAATGATTCTTTTATGATAAAATCATGGAAATATCATTCTGGAGAATATGAATGGAAGTATGAATAGCATTTTTAAAAAAATTATTTGAAGATTTACCTTCTTCTGCCTCTTTATTTCAATTTTATTTATTGATTCAGCTCATAATGTTTCACTTGTAGCATTGTCTGATTATTGTGTAATGAATTTATCTGATTCTGCGTTCAATACAGAAAGCCAGAAAATTATGTGACATTGATAAAATATATACTGGGACCTAATAATGTGGAACTAATTGAATCAAAACATCAATTTTGTTGAATCTTCTCTCTACCATATCATTTTGAAAGTCCTAGCTAAGAACTTGAGTTTATTTTCCTCATTCAAGTGTAAATGATCAAGTTGGCTAATAAATTCACTTTATAATCAGATAACAGACTGATTATATTTGATATTCTTTAGATTTTCTTCTTTGCTCACTTTTTCTTTGTCTTGTAAAATGAAGTTCCAGAAAATTAAAAACAACTTCCTATTAATGTGTAGCTCCTTCTTTCGCCTGAATGACAGCTACATTACTTGGCGTAGTCTAGGGGGTGCTGGAGTTGTTGTGTGAGTGTATCTAGGGCTATTCATAATTGATGTGTTTTTTGTGGCTATAGAGAATTTAGTGAAGTCTGTAACATGTTCCATACATTCTGAATGCAGTTTAAATCTGGTAAGTAGAGTTCCTAGAAATCAGCTGAATGTTTCTGAAACCAGGAAAATGATAATCTAACAAACCATCACAAAATGTTCTGCAATAAGATCTGTGTATATCACACCTGTTAGGTGCACAACACCCTACCAACGGGCTGAATCCATAGCCTCACAAAGTCTCCTCCACTCACAAATTTGACCGTCTGCCCAAAAGAGCTGCAAACGTGATTAATCTGAACAGGTAACACAATGTTAGTCTTCCACAGTCCAATGGCAATATTCTCTAGTGCGGTTGAGGCACAGTGACTGATACTGTTTTGTCAATAATGGTTACTCTTAATGGAATGTATATTGATGGATAGAGTGACACCTGTATCGAATCTGGATGTAATTTGTTGCAATGTTCCCATTTGTTGGGTGGTTTCCATCTTGTCCACATCCTACTACTTCACCTATTATGTCACACGTTTATCCAGTTGAGTCTGTTTCTACAAGTGGGCAAGAGGCAAAACCTACCATTGTATTGCTCTCTCTCTACTTTTATGGTACTTCAGTTTATATCTAAAGCATTTTGATATTGAAATAATCTTTTCACCCTAAATTTAAAATATTCTTTTCAATTGCCCAAGCCCAGCATTTAAACGAACCTATTAACTTCTTGTAATTTACACTCTCCTACTTACTGATTCCTGTTGCTTCTTAATTTGAGAACGGCTTTTTAAATCTCTCTGTTTTGTACTCAAAAGGAATAATAATTTTAAGGGATATGTTTGATGATTAAACCTACCCAGTTACTTCATCTAGAGTAACCTGGACAATTAGAGGGTTTGAAAAAACTGAACTTCTGAATTTTTTTACTCCTTTTTTCAAAAGTATTGGCATTATGTCTCTCTAGATATTTTAATTAGGTGTTTGAATGTAAGACAAACCTAAGAATGGTTCAAAAAGTTGTTGAACTCGTTCTCTTTCTTACAACATTTTGGCTGATCCATCCTTAGGCTTTCTTCAATTGTGTAATCTATATGGGGAGAGGGCAACTTTTTCTCACTTTCCAACAATGCTTCAAATCCTACTTGGACCTTATATCAAAATGGGTAGTGTGATTCCTTCCACAATCAGATATGATCTGTCATACCATATTTTTCTACTTTATCTTTGGACATGGTTTTTATATGTTCCTCAAGTCTGACTGTCTGGAGTCTGCTGGTTTTCCCTTGTATTATTATCATCCACATTTGCACGGGATGTTATGTGTACATTTTACAGGTTCATCAAGAGACTTACTTGATATGGCTAAAATATTAAATCTCTTCAATTTTTAATCAATTAACCTTTAATTGTATAATTTCTTTGATTTTGTGATGAGAAGAAGACTGAACTTTTTTAGCACTGGTAATTGACTTTTGATAATCCATGGTTTTAATGTGGCTGCCTTTCTTGAACCTTCAACTCCCACATTATGAAGGGGGACTACTGTATCGTTGTCCACTTGCATAAGGGACTAACTTTAGAAAGGAAGTTACAAAGTGGTTGTGCTTTGTGAAAATCAATCCTTTAGATTTGTTTAGCCACTCCTGGAAAATAGTCCTTTCTTTTTCCACATGAATTGTACTCCTGAGGATGGCTGAAGAATAGATTGGCTGAAATGTTGTAACAAGAAGATTAGTTGTCTTATCAACTGGAATAATAATGACTCTTCCAAAATTACAGAATAAATCTAAGAATGGTTCTTCTTGGGGGGGGGGAATACATTAAAATATATTCCAATCAGAAAGTGGATTTTGATGTCTCTTAAGAACCTTCGTTTTTCTTTTCCTTTTAGCAGGAAAGTTTAGATTCTGAAGGAGGAGGCAGTGGAAATGCTGATGACCAACCTTTACAGTTGGTTAAAAAACCTGTTCAACATCCAAGTAGGGAATCCTCTCCAAGCTACAAGCCACTCAACCTAAAGACCACTCCTACTCCTCTCCCTTCTGAGGTTCATATGAAAAAATTTGAGGTAGTCTACTCTATAACATTGTTTCTATACCATTATATTCTGAAGCTATTACCATATCTTTCTGCTATTCTGCTGTAGTGTGTAGTATGTCATGGAATTTGGCACATTAAAAGGCATCTTAATATTTATGTCTACACTGTTGTCTTTTCTGTTGAATGTTGGGTATTTTGTAGAAAAAATTATGAAATCTTTGAAAATGTTTTTACTGAATTCTACAGCTAAAAAGTAACTTATAAATAATTTTGATTGTCTATTTGTGATTGGAATTGTATCGATTTATCTTTAATAGAATGGTGATGATGAAAAAGATGGTAGAATTTCATCAAATGGGCAGCAAAATGAATCGATCGTTGCCAGTTCAAATAGCAGCAGCTCTGACTCTGAGTCCGACTCTGGATCAGGTGAGTTCAATAAAAATTTAGACTCGATAAAATGTACTTGCATCAATCAGAATTTTTAGTGTCAGTTTTAAGCATGAATTTATGATAATTCTAATAAGAGATTTATGAAGGGACTTTTATTAACCCAGTGTCATATTATAAATAAACCTCATTTATGATGATGGAAAATATTCTTATGCATTTATTAGAACAGTATAAAATATAAAAAAAGTAACTGAATAGTGAGAAGTGTCCTGTATTTTGTTCAGGAGCAAAAATGGGAAGTTGCTTTCCTGTGATGAAATTAATCAATGTAAGGATGCTTGTGAATTTGTCTAAAACATTAATTATTGCCAAAGGTTTTAATAGCCTATCATACACAAGGCCAGAATTACTGCAATAAGTTTTGGTTATATTTAATAGTAACTGCTAAATTCACAAGTTTTTATAATGGATTATTATATTGCCCTGAAATTTCACAATATTTCATAGAGAAATTACTGATCATATATATAAATAATGATAATTATCATAATGAAAATTTTGAACAGCTTTTTTTTGTTGTTGTTTTTCCCTTACCCAACCTTGAAAAATGACCAAGATTGAAAATTTGTGGATGAATATGGATTATACTTTTGGGGGAAGTTACAAATAATGTTTTTAATGAAATACTAGTTCTGAGTCTGATGATAATAGTAATTCTATTGAATGAAATAATGATTAATTCTATTATCCTTTGTTGATGCTCGTAAATATGAAAAGCTTATTTCACCCTCAGCAAAACAGATTTTAAATTCTTACATCAGAGCAAAAAAACGTTCATTTTCCATTGAATCATCAACTCAAATACCCAAATTAAAGACTGACATCAGGATTGCTCTATAAAACTGGTAGGTGAAAAGAAGAATCCTAAAACAATTCATCTGTCATGGAAATGATAAAATTTTAAAAAATCAAGTGAAAGAAGTAAAATGTCTCTAAAGACAGTAAGGGCTCAGAGCCACTTGATCAATGGGGATAAATCATTTCCACACAATGATACTGAAAATTTCTATCATTAATAGCAAACTTGATTAAGGGTTCTTTTCATGCATCAGAATTGATAAAAAAAAATATGCCCACTTAATTAACACTTGAATTTACACTAAAGAATAAACTGTTGAATCAAGGAGAGTAACTTCTACTCAAGATTACTCTCTTTACACTTTGAAAATTTTTCTTTCTCTTTAATTCAATTTTTTGAAGAGTTCTACCACAGTTTCAAGAGATTCATTGATCTAAGAGTTAAAGAAGGATATTGATATGTTTATGTACCTATTGGAATTGATAGGGTATTAGACAGAGAAAATTGAATAAAAAAAATATATCATAGCCAAATTTACATAAAACAAGTTAATTATAGAGTACTAAAAATATTCAGTTTTGATGATAAATTGTACTTCTAAGAAAGCATAGGATCCATGTTAATACCAGTTTTATTGTGACTGAGCCATAGACAGTCGCTTTTATCAAATATATTGGTCACTATCACTGCTTCATATCTTGGAAACTATTGAAGATAGAAGCATACAGTTTTCATCTAGTCCATTATTTTGATTTATTATGTATGTGGTAAGTATGGTAGTTTTCCTGAAGCAAGTCAGCCTGACTTATACAGATTTAGAATATGGTTGCTAAACGCAACATACAGTGTATATGTACACAGAAAGATCACCTGATTATTAGTGTATTTTGGGAGTGGATAAAGATTTTCTGAACATGTTTTCGCTAAACAATAGAACATCAAAAGATTAAGCTTAATAACTCAAAAACCAATGAAACCTGGGGTTACCACCAATTGATGGGCCATTATTTTATTAACTTTAATAAAATCCGAAATTCTGAGTAGTCATTTCATGTGTTTGGTCTAGTATTCTCATTTTTCACTTTCTTTTTAAAAAATCTTCTTCATAGATAGGTTGTAATAATTATGATTGATTCTTTCATCTTTGGCTGCTATACACTCTGGCCTTCCTTAGATGTCTGTTGTATTTTGAAATGTTGAAAAATTATTTTTGTAAAAGAGATGGATAGAAAGGTTCTACCAAAAACTAGCATTGGTGGATGGGAGTGCATTCTGTTATAGATTGTTCTAGATTTGATAGAGATTCCTACAGGCTGTGGTAATTCTCAAATTAACAACCTGAGAGAAATTTTGATGTTCGGTCATGTGTTTCAATTTAAGATCCAACATATATAGTTATAGGGAAGGCTTGGTTATGAGAATATCTGTAAAGTTTTTTTAAGGAACAGGTTCTTAAAACAATCTTTGAACCAATTTGGCTAAGGTGTGTAGAAGATACCTTTTTACACTTTTGCCTCACCTGGTGTTATTAGATTGTGAGAATTCTGTGCATGATTATAGTTCACTCTAGAAAAGGAACATAACAGACTTGCTTCAATGTTCTGGTGACCTGCTGAAGGCACCCAAGATGGTTTGAACCTAAATTTTAATACTATGTCATCTGCATAAAAAAGAAATATTTGTGGCCTTTAATATTTGTCAAAAATTCTAAGCAATGTCTCTGATATCCTTACTGCATGAATTAGACCAGTTGTTCCCAAAGTGGGCACTCCCACCCGTTTGAAGGGGCTTGAAGACTAAGGGGTGGGCACTGTAAGTCAAAGGGGTGGGGTAGGGTGTCAAGAGCTTGGGGTTGGTGAGGGTAATGAAAAGCAAGGTACTGGTAAGTGGGCATGTGTTGGAAGATGGGATGGAGATTTGGCATTTATGTATATGATTTTATCACTTAAAGCTGACTTGGATATGTTGAAGATACCTTTTCATACTTTGTCCCCCATGGAGAATGTACTGTCATTACTTGATCATGTGTACCGTGCATGTCCTACAATAAAGATATGTTAGGGTAATTTTTCATATCAAAACTTCTTTTCATTGCCTTCTTACAAAGGTTGAACTACCTTGTGAAAAAAATTTAGCCAAAAACTATGATTGAGCAGCCAAAAAGTTGATTCGGGTTTCGTTATTAGATGACATAAAGAGCATTTAGTTTCAACTAACTTGACTCAAATCACTCCCCTTGTATTGTGACAACAGTCATTTCAATTTGCATTTTCAAATATTCTGTCACAATTGGCATATTTTTGTTAATTGATTCTAAAATTTAAGATCAAGAACAATGAGCAACATTCCAGATATTATGCATTTTTTTTTGAGGAAAAAAGAGAAAAAAATGACTCAAATACAAAAATAGATTTGGATGTTTAAGGAGTAGGTATAGTGAATAATTGAACAAAAAAAAAATTGATTGTATCAATTTTGACTATTTGCTTTCATTTTGATTTGTTTCTATCACAAGATTAAGACCTAAATAAATTGTCAAAATTATTTTAAGTTACAATACTTCATCTAATAACAAAGATAATGTAATGTTAAAACTATTTTGCAAAGTTTGGTTCTTGAGATTTCTTGCTCTTAGGCTGACCAGTTGGGTTAGGGTTGATAGCAATCTAAACATGACACGAGAATAATCAATGTAATATGATGTGGGGAAATAGCCTGCACTCAAAATACCTAATCAAGCTTTGAAAATTATTTGCTCCTGCTTGGTCATGTTGGTCACTTGATATATGGCTTCCACATAAGATAAGGAAGGAAAAAAAGACATATTTCCATGTCTGATTTGCTATTCAAATGTGAGAGAAATGTTTGATTTTGGAAACACATTACATCAGGCACTGAAATGTGGATACCTTATAACTATGTAGAACACAAATCAGTGGGGGAAGCAAAATGAACCACCATTAACTGCACCAAAGACTGGTTTTCATTCAAAGAAAGTGATGTATTTATGGTAGGACTGGGAGTGATTACCTCTGCTTGTATTCCTTGTGGAGAACAAAATGATTCATTCAAACAAAATTTGCTACCAATTTGACCAATTGGAAATAGCAGTTAATGAAAAGTTTTCAGAATTTGTAAAAGTACGTTGGGATAAAGCCAGACTGCATGTGTCTTTGATGACGGGGCAAAAACTGATACAGCTTGGCTGGGAAGTTTTTACTCATTGACTGTATTCAGCAGGCATTGCAATTCTGGGTCACCATTTATTCCAGTTTTTACAGAATTGTCTCAAAGAATGAAAGAAATTCAATTCCTTAGAAGACTACAATAGTTTTTGCTGTAAAAAAATTGTCTTTCAATTCTATTTGATAAATTTAATGAATATTTTGGCCATGCATTCTATTATTGTTGTGGTCAGAATATAAGACAAATGAACTGACCCCTGGAAGCTCTATATTAGAAACCCAAAATCTTTGGAATGAGGTGTATGATTAATTGATAGCAATGGGGTGTAATGTGATGAAAAATTGTTCGCCTGGGTTTGAACAAAAGCCAGTATAAAGTTCTATGTTGTGTGGGTACTTGAGGCACAAACCACTGGAATTGCAACTGAAGAAAAAACTTGGGGTCATCAATGTTAAATGAATGTCATGAGAAAATTATCACGTGATAATCTACTTGGTGCATGTAGCTGGATTCATTTCATTTTAGTTAATGAATCACAACTATATGCAAATCTGATCGTGTCATTGGAATTGACTGGAATATAATGAAACCAACCAGAATAAAAGTCAAATGACTTGAGTCCCTAATGTATCATCCTCCATTTTTACTAATTAGGTCACAATAGTAACAGTTAATTTTACGGATAGATTCTTTAAATTTTACGTCGGATTGTGTTGGTGAGATCCAGTTTGATCCATCGCAATGGTGTAGTGTTCCATCAGCATAATGCAAGGCTACATACATCAAAGATAACAAATGAAAAGAGTGAGGAACTTCGCTCGGATAAAATTCCACACCCTCCAGAACTTACTTCATCGTACTATTCCTGAGTTCATAGAACCATCTCGAAGGAATAGATCTTGAAATATGTTAAGATGTGGAAAATAACCTTTGTATATTCTTTTCCGCCAAAACAAAAAACTCGTGAAGCTTGTGTAAATTCTAATTTAACACCAGTTCATTTTTGGTCTTTACTCTTACTTCAGACATTACTTGTGGGATCAACTTATTGTTACCTCTTTTTACCTTCAGATTAACTGATGAACATCTGGACTAATTAAAAATTCTCTTTTTTTTTAGTAGAATTTACTTGAATTTGATTGTATTTTATTCTTCTTGACAGAGAGTGACAGCTCCGATGGCTCTGACAGTGAATCAGGGTCCAACAGTCTAGAATCAGATGATGAGCAACTGACTCGTGACAGTGAAACCAGTGTAACATCTTTGTCAACTGGAGATAAACGATCAGCTGATACTGGCTCAGACAGTATGTACCCTCCCTCCTCTTTTATGAAATTTTTCATTAATATATTAATTTTTTAGTTCATTTATTTACTTTGAAGTATCTTATTTGAATCATTCACATCTCCCATCTTGTAGAACAGCAAATAGATGACTTTTAATCTATTATTTGTTCATCTATTCATACAGAACAAATGATAATTATTCAATTATTGTGAGATTAAGATACATGTTGTCTCATCATTGATGCCACAGAATTTCTTGTTATAGGGATATCTAAAAAGGTAGTTTAACTATATTCATTTTTCCCTCAATAGTTGATATATTCTCACTTTCTGTGAATCTTGAACAATGTATAAATCATGCAGAAATTTGAAATGGTCCTGGAATCATAGGAAAATGTATAACCATATACTCTCCCAGTAACAGCAGATTCATATAGATAGATGCCAAAATACAATAAACCCTTGCTATGATAAACTGAGGAAGGGAGTTGTTATTGAAGTCAAAAGTTAATTATACCTGATAGTTGTTCTTTGTTAAGTAAATAAAAAAATAAGTTTGGCGAATCTGCGTTTAACAAACGTTTAGTAAATTCAAGGGTAGTTCATTGACATCACATTCTTTTTTTTTTTTTTAAAGCCTCACCTTACATTGCTTGATAAGTAATAAGAAAGTTTCTGGAACTATCCTACTTTTATCGACCTGCTTTTAGTGGCATTCAGTCCAGGATCAAAGTGTTGTATCTGTTCTTCCTGGTTTTGATATTTAAACAGTGGTGAAATACAAGTATGATACTATGACTAAACCAAAGAATGCACAAACCATCAGTAAAATCTCTGATGAAACCATGAACCTCATGGAAAAAAAGCAGGATCCTCAATCCACCAATAACAAGAGCGATAATTGAAGCAACCGAACTAAATAAAACTATCCAAAAGAAATGAAGAGAAGACAAAAGAAGATATACGATAGTGATCATTTAAACAATTCTCGTAAAAGTTCAGGGCTTCAAAGCTATTAACAAAACACTTGATACAGGATGGAAACAAGTGTACTCAAAGAAAATGGAAACCTAACAACAGATGGGTACTGGATCATCGAATGTGCCCAAGAATTCTACCAAAAACTAAACCTACTCAAAGTAGGTTAATGGTAAAGTCATCAGTAGGAAATAAGCCATTTTGTTCAACTTATGCCTAAAAGCAAGTAAAGTTCCAGAAGATTGGAACAAGAAAATCATAATGCTGTTACATGAAAAAGAAACCCAAAAGATAGCAACTGCAGACCAATAAATCTACTCAGCTGCATCTACAAACTATTCACCAAAGTATTCATCAATTGAATCACCAAAATACCAGACAGAAACCAACCACTGGAACAAGCTGACTTTAGAGGCTTCTTAAGCATGAACCTTCTCAATTCGATAAATTAACTAAAACAGAAAGCAATAGAATATAAAATGTCACTTGCGGTAGCATTTAAAGACTTCAAGAAGGCATTTGACTCAATAGAAAGCCTCAATGATCTTGGGGATTTCTATTATCACCCTACATGGTGTAGACCCCGTATATGTCAGAGTGTTGCAACATACATACTGTCACAGCAGCTCCTTTATCAGGCTACATAAAGATTCAGAGCTTTTTCAGCTCCAAACAAGGGGTGAGACAAGGTGATATCAGCTCACCCAAACTCTTTGCAGCCTGCCTTGAGATGATCTTCTGAAACCCTATTCTGGGAAAACTAAGGAATCAGAATGTATGGCAAATACCTAAGTGAACTCTGATTTGCAGATGACATTGTCCTTTTTACAAAGAACCTCCATGACCTCCAACTGATGCTAGATGAACTGAATGAAGAAACACGAGAGCTGGCCGTCACATGGATGTCAGCAAAATGAAAATCATGTACTACAAACATGTCTGAATTAAATACAACGATCAAAATCAAAAAATGCAAAGCTTGAGAAAGTACACCACTATATCTACCTGTGACACTATGGAATTGAAAGGTTGATTAGAAAAATAATATGATGATATTGAAGGGTTAATTGGAAAACTCTGAAAGTGGACATAAGATAACCTTGCAAGTGTACTGACAAAAAAAAAAAAACGATTACCAAAATGGGTTTTCGAAAGAAACTCAGTGGATAAGGAACTGATAAAATTCTGAAACTGAAATGCACTTGATATTGAACTTTGAGTTGAGAAAATAATTTAGCACTGGAGGACCAGATGAGCAAAGCCTAGATAGAATCCAGATGCATGATTAATAGCCTTTATTTGAGAGGTTTAAAAATTCCTTAGTTGGGAGAATATTTTTGCACCAAAGTGTCGGGCAAGCAAGGCCTGGACGGATTACAGATGTTTGATTATTAATCACCTTTGTTTGGAAAATATCTCTTGTTTCCGGGTTGGTAGATTGATTTTCAGGAGATTTAGCCCCGCCTATCACCTATGCATATTTCTAAAAGGAAAATTATGGATTCAAATTTGGAGTGATCAGAATGAAGATTGCTTAGGTAAGCATGATTTCAATATTTGCCTGCCTGGAAGAAAAGAAATCGATCATAAACCCTTCAACCATTGGTTCCAACCTCAAAGGGAGCCAGCTATTATATAAGCCACCTATTTTTGAGTAGACAGAGTAGGGTATAGAGAAACTGCTGGAACACTGCATTAAATTCCATGTTCTTGCCACCACTATCCTGACCCCCAGAAGATAATATCTTAGGTGAAGCTGTACCAATAGATATACCAAGAGACATCAAGTGGATGCTCTGAACAACTTATAATTTTGACTCGAGAATTTTGTTGAAGCTATCCCAACAGACATACCAAGAGATATCAAGTAGATAACCTGAAAGATATACTCATAGTCATTCCATAGTGTCCTAATCCGCATATTTTGATCAGTCATACTGTAATGATACTGACATAGATCTTGTTGCCTATTCATGCCTAGTGTCGATTGTTCCTTTTCAACTTGCGACACCTCTGGGGAGAGGGTGTCTTTGTTCCAGCACTGTAGAGTCTTTTAGTCAACAGCTGCACATCTTCAGATCTCGACACAACTTGGGTGAGGTAGGGTCGACTTGAGGCAGAGATACAGCGACCAGTCAATTACGGCCTGACTAGTGTCACACTTCACTGACTGGCAAAGGGGGCGGAGTCCGGCTTGGGGTATTTGTACACATTCTTAGGACAACAAGTTTCCATGAAATCATCGAAAGAAGAAATCAAGGGAAGAATTAGTGTAGGGTGGCAAGCCTTTGGTAGAGCAAGCTCAACCTTCAAGAACAAGAAAATCCCATCAGTTTTAAAGAGTATAGAACCAATGCATCCTCCCGATAGTCACCTATGGAGCTTTAACATAGAACCTAAGCAAGAGTCTGACCCTCAAACTGAGAAGAATGAGAGAATCATGTAGAGACCACAAGACAGTACAATATATTGTGGGAAAAACTGGAGTCCAAGACATCATAGAAACTATGTGGAAACTCAAATGGCAATGGGCTGGCCATGTTGCAAGAGTGGCAGACAACCGATAGACATCATGATTCACAACATGGATCCTCAAAGATCAAATATGAGATGGTGAGACAGATTGGACAAGTTTAGAAAGTATTGGCTCCGTGATGCCCATGATAGAGAGGTGTGGCAAATCCTGGGTGAGGTCTATGTCCATCGATGGATGATAAGACTGATGATAATAGATTTGTATATTTTATGTTTTTCCATGATTTTTTATTTAATTTAAATTTTTTTCCAATTGACAAAAAAACAGAAAATATATTATAGTTGTTTCTTAATTGTTTTCTTGAATTCTATAAAACAGTAATTTACTTACAAAACATACCATTTAATTACAAAAATACAAAACCAACAATAATTCATTCTAATACAAAATTTAATAATTAATAAGTTCATAAAGTGTTATGAAGAGTTATAAAACGTTGAAATGATTTAGTAAAATCAAATTACTTGACTTCTGTGTAAAATGTGAGTAAGATGAACTTAAAAATTAAAAGTGGGGTTGCTATGTTACATGATTTTCAGATTTTTAAGATACATAACTTTTGTTTTTGTTAATTGAAAGAATATCCAACTTAAATTAAAATGCATGAAGAAAACAATTATAATTCAACCATGATAAGGTTCAAAATGAAAACGGGAAATTGATGCTGTGTTTCATTGATGCAAGAAAACATACTTCACTTTTGATCTCAAAAAGCTGGACCATAAAACTAGGATTATGCCAAGTTTATGGTCCACATGTTTGCCACATTTACTTACTTTGTTCGAATCAAATTCTATATGGTGCCCGTGTTTAAAGTCAAAATACATTATATTGTGGGTTTACTGTAAATGTTTTGGAGAATTGAGTAAAATAAATTTCTGATTACAAAAACTTAAATAAGCCTTCAATTTTTGCCTTTCTCTGATTGCATATCATTTATTCTTTTTACTGCTGTAAATTCAGTCCTTGATAACTTCAGAAACAATAAAAATCCTTATTCCATGTTTTAGTTTGATATAAATCTAAGGAACATAACTCAATTTTATTTGAACAAAAATACTCATGAAGAAACTTTTTGTCCTTGAAGCTCCGACACCTACCAAGAAGCGGAGAGTGATTGATGAGAAGGAGCTGAGAATACCTTTAGAGCACAGTTGGCAGCGACAGACGAAGATCCGGGGGATAGGGAAACGTGGTATTATTGGGGAAGTTCTTTATCATGCTCCATGTGGTAAAAAATTACGCACTTATGCTGATGTCATGAAGGTAACTTCATTATTATGTACTATTTTTTTTTTTTCTTTAATGGTGGAAAGTGCATAATTTCAAATGATAATTAACAGTATTAATTTTTCATCAAGTTTTTAGAAAAATTATATCTGCAGAGCCTATTATGATCATTTAAACTACTATGTATGATATAAGGTGGAGGTTTTCCTTTGAATGTTTAAATAATATTTGAAAAATAGCTTGTTTACAATTGTATTATAAGAAATGTTTGTTGATAATCTGAATTTGTAAAAATAAACTTGATACAATATTTATCGGTAAATAAAAAATTTTCGGGACACAATCAGAAAGTCTCTATATGAATTTTAGTTCCTTGATTTCTTGGCTTGTGTACAAAAACAGAATCAGTTGATCAGATCTTGATTTAAGTAAATGCAATCATTGCAAAATTTGAAATTCACTATTGATATTTGAAGAAAATTTGTTTAGTAACATTTGATATTTTAGGAATTAATTTATTGAGTAACTGACCTGGCTGCAAGTGACATGTATTGAATGAATGAATCTTGATATAAGTTTTATAGAAAATACAATTGTATTTTGCTGAATTTAGCAGATTTTTTCCCTGAAAATGTAATGAAAATTGCTCTGAATTTCTTATGCTTTGGTCGTATTTTATGAAATCGTGTGTGTACTTGTGTACACAAGTGAATAATATTTGGTTTTACACTATTTAAATAGGTGTCAATGAATCAAGAATTTCCTATTTCCATTTAAAGTTTTTGCGTTTACTAGTCATGTATAGCCTGTGAGATTCATTGTATGATTCATTACGTTAGGGCTTGAAACTTCCATTCGTAGTGGTGTTAGGAATTTCTAAAAATTTGTTTTTGCAATTTTTCGTGCACACTCTTTGTTGTTCATTGAAGGTTAGGAAAAGGATTGTCTGTAGTCATGAATTAAGGCAAGCATTGCTGATTAGTCTATTATATGTATACTAGAATATACTCCTACATTATTAATGTATGGATCAACACAGCTATTTTATTCATTTTTGATAATTTAAGTATCCTTATGTTAAAGGTTTTGTTTTTTTTTCAAAAACTCAAGCTGTTTTAATTTGTGGTCAGTCATAAAGTCTGAAGAGTTTTTTGGATGTAATATCTATTTGGTCATAATAAGAAAGTGAACTGACCAATGGGATCATTTGATTTGCGCGCAAACAAATAAACTGAAAAATTTGCATATGAGCTCCATTATATGGGTCGATTTTTTAAATTTTAATTCGGTTACTGTTGCTATTATTGTTTATTGAATATTTTTACTTTTGCAGTATTTGGAAAAGAATGGCATCACCGATTTGTGTAAAGAGAATTTTTCTTTTAGCACCAAAGCTCCGATTGGAGAATTCCTTGAAATGAGGCAGGGAGAAAATGTAAGTGGAATCTCAAGAAGTTTAAATTTAATGAGATGCTAATCTATTTGCCTTAGAGAATCATTAGAAGTATGTGTTATTGTTCCCTGGTTGGAAAAAAAACTGTGAAAGAATCCCAAGATTTTTTTCCATCTGATGAAGTGCAGGAATTAGTTTTACAAAACATAATGTTATAGTTTAATGAGTATGATAAGGATGAGATTTTTAAGTTCTTGTATTTGTAATCATCATTTTATTGTTATTATTCATAAAATTAGTACAGCTTTTTGCAATCTCAGCACATTATAGAAACAAAGCTTCGAAATACTTGTTTCTTGACTTGTACAAAGCTAAATACATAAATTAGGAATTATAAGTTGATTTTTACAGGTATTTTATAATAGTTGAATATAAACTGTGACTATTTTGTTTATCTAATCTAATCTTCTTTTGAAATTGTTGAGTTGAAAATGTTTAATTGGTCCAACACCCATTGCTTTTAATGAATATTATGTACCATTAGCTATAATTATTTCAAAAGTTATGCAGATTCTTTGATTAATCTCAAATCCTAGATTGAATTAAAGAAGAACCTTTCCTTTTTCTTTATTTGCTGACTTTTCAGGAGAGACATAATCACACAATACTCCAACATGAGAAATTGTACTCCAGTAATCCCTCCTTATCCAATGAGGATATGTTCCAAAACCCCTAGCCAATGACTGAAACTGCAAATAGTACTGAACCCTATACATACCATGTTTTTATCTATTCATACATATTTTAGGATCATTATTAAGTAAAACTTGTGAATTATTTATATCTGGATTTGATTCTTGGTAAACCATGGATGAGATTGAACCACTGTACATGCTCTGTGATCCTTGTAAATATTGATGTGAACAAAAGTTGATGTTGTTTTCCTGTTTCTTTTAATTCTAGAAGTATGTGCTATTGTCAGAGCATGAAGTATTTGATAGATATACTCAGGTACAATTCAACCGAAGCCGGAGACACAAAAATCTAGATCCTGAAGCAGCAGCATTAAAAAAGAAGAGAAAAGAAGAAAAATATGGTAGGTTTGTTTTTCAGGCAATCTTTGAATGTTATCCTTGTGATAACTCTGAAAACTACCATTTTTTGTGAATTGTTTACACTTTCAATAGCCTGCTTCCAATATTGCATTCAATAGTTTAAACAAATTTCTTAAATGATTATGAAATTCTACTTTATAACATGTTTGCTTAAACTAGTAGACTTGTGTACAAAAGAAAATATTCTAATAACCCCCCCCCAAAAAAAAAACCCATATCTAGGTCAACTTTTCTCTTTTATAGATAAAGCATTGTCAATTATTATTTTTCATCTAATATTCCTTTTTGATTTCAGAAATAAAGAATAAGCCTCTTGTGAGACTTGAGCTGGCATACCTTCTTCTCTGGAAGGCTTTTTTAATGTGACAACTGCCTTACCAATTAGGGTACAGAAACCAGCTGCAGTCATTCAAATCTATATAGCTATACCTTTTTCAACCAGCTGCCTGATATGTGGCCATCTTTTCTATTTACCTACACTAGTGGCATCAATAGTAATATGATTTTTAAAATTTCTTTGATGAAGCATTGTCAATTATTATTTTTCAAATGGCATTTCCTTTATTCTAATTTTAGTTGTTTTGTTGCAGTTTTCATGCCATCATTCTATGGTAGTTGATGAGCAACTTGGATCATAAATATAATTGAAAAAAAGGCAACGTATTGGACGGGGGGGGAGATAATAGCTAGAATAGTAAGATTTTAATGATTGCAGCTGGTGGGTCTCTGGCATAATAGGTAAAGCAGCTCTCATCTTAAAACAGGCTTTCAAGGAAAAGTGATGCTAGTTTGAGTTTTGCTAGAGGTTTTTTCTTTATGTCCAATTCATGTTGTTTCTGCTAACAACTGTAGAGAAAGTTACAACAAAAAGCAACTGAAATTAAGATAAAAGAAATACTAGTTGAAAAATTAATTATTCCCAAATGTTATAAGCAATTTAGTAAAATTATCTCTGCACATAAACAAACATGGCTTTAAATTTTAAATATTCTTTTTTTATATTGGCTGAAATTTACTTAGTTCTGCTGCCAATCAACTTGTGATTCAGTCAGTCCCCCCAAGAAAAAAGTGATTTTCTTTAAAGTTCTTTTTTTATTAAAAAAAAATTGATTCTCTGAATGTTGGACCGATGCAAAAGCAAATGGCACCTACTGCCGAATTCAGTGGTACCAAAAAAATGTTCATCTGATTTTGTATTTGTAGAAGCTGCCAGGCAAGCAGCAGAGCTGAAGATGCAAAAAAAAATGGAACGACAAAAAGAGAAAGAAATTGCCCAAAATGAGAAAAAAATTAAAGGTGAAGTACCAAATTTATCCAACTTTATTTTCAATTCATTTCTCTGATTAAGTTTTGCTTTGTTGATTTCAGGATTCATTCTTGATTCATTTCACACTTTCTCTCTCCCCGTCTTCATTCCTCTCTCCCTTTCTCTCTCCCCGTCTTTGTCCCTCTCTCTCCCTTTCTCTCCCTCCGTCTTTGTCCTTCTCTCCCTTTTGTCTCTGTCTATTATTCAGTCTCCTTTTTTTAACTTGTTTCTTCCATTTCTCTTCCATTTCTCTTTCATTTTTCTTTCTTTATTTTGTCCCTTTTTCATCTTTTCATTCATTCTCCTCTTTGAAAATGAAAATTTTTTTTTCTCTCCATCCATTGGTCTTGAACCCTCTACCTTATTTTAATTCTTAGTCTACCTTCTTACCAGCTCTTTTTTGGCCAGCCAGCCTTAAAATGATCATAGTTATACTCCTTGCTTCTCTCCCCTATGACTCCTTTCCACTCCCCGTTACTTAAATGTATTATGCATTGAGAATTGTATAGCATATTGTAAAAAAATTTCTTTTAATTCCTTTATGAACAAGTTAAGAGAACCGAAGCTTGTCTCAAATGTGGCATTTAGTTGTTTTTATTAGATGTATCCCATCAGTCAATGGATCTTAGAATGAATTTTTATTTTTTTTTATTTTTAAAATTCTATTAGAAATATTATTAAACTTCATGAATCCTCATTAATTACAATCTCCAAGATTATAGTTAATTACAGAAGATCAAAAGCAATCAAATTTACTGTCTTTTTACCCGTAGATTGTGGGCAAAAGGAATTTTTTTCAACTCATGATCTTCCATTATATTCAAGTAATCCTTACTTATTTGGTTCAGTGTATTTTTGTCATATTTTCCCAAATTACTGCTACTGTTTTTTTTGTTTTTTTCAATGGGTGAGAAATAATGAGTATAATGATTGAAATGTGAAAAATGATATCATCCAAATTAGAATAAAGATGAAGGAATGTTATCCTCAATTGAAATTTTTAAAAAATGTACATTCTTTCTTGGAATTTTCCAATTTTGATCTGTTTCTGTTATTTTATTCTAGAAAACGCGTACCAACCAGTACGCATGGAAAACAATTTCGGTTAGTTCCTCTATTTGTGAATTTGCTTCAGTCTAAAATGTTTGACAGTTTCAGAAAAGTTTACCTTTAGCATAAAATGTGGGGAAATAATTTTTATTTTGATTCATTTTGAACTATTTTTAGAGGATTTCTCGGCACAGAAAACATTTTCCTTCTTGATTTTTTTTCTTTCTGTAAATATGTGAATTTCAAACAAAATTTAAAGAAAACGTTTTTGGAGTCATTAGAATTAGTTGAGTATCTATTTTACTGCTTTATACAACTAATCAGTAATTCATAGGAAAGGATGTATGGAATTTTTTATTTCATGAATTTTCAACAATCAGTAAATATCTTTGAAATTAAAAGTAAACATAGTAATTGTTCGACTTTAAAGCTACATTTCAGGAAATTCATTAATTCTTGTCTATATTGCTTGTATGACAGAAAATTGAAAATGTTACATACTTGATAGAATGTTACTCATCTGATTTCATAAAAAATGATTGAAAATGCTGATGTTTGCAAGTAAATTATCAATTGTTGGCTCTATTTGTGCATAGGGAAATGATATTTGACATGTACATGAATTTAGTCGAGATTTATGAATCAAAAATCTTTATTGTATAAATGGAAAGAGTTTTCTACAGCCCTCTGTAAGAATCAGGGGAGGGGGAAAAATGTTTCTTTCTGCTTAAAGGTAAACTTGTTCAATTTCTTCTTGCTTGTAATTAATGCTTGCCTGGTTATGTGTTCTCTTCATGGCGCTTTTGTGCAAGTCTAACTTTGTGGCAATTTCTTTTAATACATAAATGGATATTCTACCATTTGAAGTTCACCAAAGTGATACATATATAGTCGAGTTTTTTTCATTAATCAGTCTTCATTTAGAAAAATTACCATTAGTGTAGTTCTATCATCTTGATTCGTTTTGTTTTGCTGTGTGTTGCATATGTGTTTTAAAGCATCCATGTTTTTAGGCTGAACAATTAAATTTGTGAATTAATATGAAATACCAGAATATTGTTTTAGATTTTTGTTCAACTCTAGTTTACCTCTGTCAACTAAGTTGGAGAGGTTTATGTATTGCCCTGTGTCTTTCCATCTGTCTGTCCACACAACATCTCCAAAAGTTCTCAATGAATTTCAATTGAATTTTGTGAAAGGGTGGACAATGGGCTTTGGAAAAGGTAATTAAATTAAAGGGTGGTTCCATGCACAATTACATCCCCTGACAATGGCGTTGGCAGAGGTATGCACTTTCTGAGTGCTTTTTAGTCAGCTTTGTGGCAAGTCATTTATTAATCTCATCTAATGTTCTATTCTACATTAATATTGGATGTTACATATGATATTTATTGCTGCTTTTATTCATACTTGTCTGTTTTTGTTTTGTGACTTTATCCCCCCCCCCAAAAAAAAAAGTTTTAATGTCATTAACAAAATAATACATGATGATGAATTATCATTATAAGTAACACTACCAAAATATGTTTATAGCATGTTGCTTGTATTGAATGAATTCAAGTATTGTTCAGATTTATAAAGAAATAAAGTAAACTTTATGGATGCACTCTTGGGAATGTAAGCTTGTAATGTCATCTAAAGTATTTCATTTTTTATCACTTGAAGAAAAGATTTTCTAACCACTAAATATTTCACTTGAGAAAAAATTATAAATTCCCTATCAAGCAGTAACATAGCTCAGAATGTTTAGCAATGAATTTTGTTTTTCCTATGTGGTCACTGGTTTTGTGATACCCAAGATTTGTAAATCACAAACAATAAATAAATCTGAATATGAGAGAAGAATCTGAAAGTTTTGTCATCATAAATTCTGTTGTTGTCTTTAGCTGAGCAGAATGGTTTGAATGGTCAATTTTTATTTTCATTTTGTCTTGACAACATGAATTTTTTTTTTTCTTTTTTTTTTTTTTAGATAGGAATTTCATTTATGTGCTCTCAAAGAAATTTGAAAAGTTTTCTGAATATATTTTCTCAGTTATATTCAAATAAGGTCTCAAATATTGATATCAATTCATAATTTTGATAAAACCCTGAAAACTTTCATTAGGGTTAGGGCAAAAATCTCATTCTGGATTACATAGCAACATATATTACATTTTCCATATCTTTCAAATTTTATTCAGCAATTGAACGCAAGCAGCAAAAAGAACAAGAGAAACAGATTAAGCAACATGAAAAGATGAAACGACAGGAACAATTGAGAATGGAAAGAGAATTGAGAGCTCAACAAGTTTTGGAGGTATGTACATCACACACACTTACACACACTCTAGATTATGAAAGCATTCAGCTTTTTTCCATTATATAAAACTTGTTTATACTGATTGAATTAGGCTCTAGCTTACAGTCTCTTATTTTTCAGGTATTTTTTAAAAGTTTATGATTTGAAGAAATTACCAACTAGTATAGCACTTGATTCTCTTTACTTGTTCGTTGACAACTGGAATTCGTATTTTTAACTGCTGTAAAGATTTTAGTAAGTAGACGTATTCCTTTACTTAGTAGGCATGTAACTAAAACCTAACGAAGCTATCAGCTTTTATGTGAAAATGAATGGATAACCTTGAAGCAAAGCATTGAGAAATGCTAAAATAAAAAAAAGTTTTTGGAAAATCCTATAAATTAATTTGATAGAGTAAATGTTAGGTTCAAGTGTTATTGTTTATAAAAGATGGTTAATTCATACTTTTTACAATTAGTATTTAGCCTTGTCAATTAGTAGAATAATAGTATTAGGATTTCAAAAAAAATATGGTGTGGTTTAAATGATCATATTTAAAGATAATGCTTTAATTCTTTCAAATATAACCTTATGACATTATTTCTATATTAAGTGGCATCAAAAAAATTCAAAGAATTACTTCAATGAATCAATCCTCATTTTTAATCCATCTCCTCATGCTAATTTTTGCATTAGATTATTTATTATTGTTGTATCATTACTGTTTCTGTCTTTGGAATGTATCCAAGTTACAATCTGTCACTGATACATCCTTCAATTAATATTCATTCCTTCTTATCCTCTGTCCTTGTCGCTGTTCCATCCTGTTATTTAAATTATTTCCATTTTTTCTCTTACTTGTGTCTCACATCTGCTATGTCCCATCTCGATTGCAACTTGTTAAACATCTGCATTCTATTTCATCAATTTTTTCATGGAACCAGCATTAATGACTGCATTTCACAATTAAATGAATAAATTTTAATTCTCCGGAAACTGAACCATAATGAATTTTAGATAAAACAAGGACTTTAAAACTAGTAATGTCAGTATTAATTTCAGTGTGGATGGATTCCCCCTCTTTATATTTCAAACCTATTATCAAAGAGAAATTAATTCTTGTAGAAAATCAAACCTTATTCAATAAATATTTTTTGTCAACTGATTTTTCCATTATGCATCCCCCCCCCCAAGAAATTGGCAGACATCTTAATATTTTCACATGATGTAAATTTCCTCTCTAATCATCAGAAGATTGTATGTTGGTCTCTTTCTTCCTCATTATTGCCTTGATATCACTGAAGTGAAATAGATTCAGGGTATTTTGGCATAATTTGTTTCAACATAAATGATATTTATCACCTTTCAAGTAATCACAATAAGGGAGTAAAATCTTTTCTGTTTACAATTCCATCTTACTATTTTAAGTATGGATTTTATATGTTAAGTAGATTAGTTGGAAATGTTTTTATGCATTTAAATATTATCCTCAGTTTGTTCAGCTATTATTTATTTTCTGTAATTTGTCATAAAAAAATGGATAACAATAAAAATTTTTTTATTGAAGTGTAGAAAATTGATTTATTTTATTTATGTTTATATAATTTGTCGAGGGTACATAAAGTTACCTGTTATGCTGAAAAGAAATATTCTTTACATACCTTCAGCAATTTCAAGATTTTGTGTATAAAAATATTGCCTGGCTCTTTCCTCTACCATCTCAAAAGTAATAGCATCAAGATGAATGAAATGTATGTTAAAAATAAGGCATCATTGGTTAAATAAATTTATTTGTAAAGGGAATTAAAAAGAAAATTGTTTTAATTAACTATTTTTTTTTTCAAGATTTTCAATTTTCATGTTCTCTTCAATTAGATTTGTTGTGCATCGAACTAATTATTTGTTAGATGAGGCTTGTTCATCAAAAAAGAAATTCCTTTAAAATCAGAGCAGATTAGGCTCCTTTGCTGTGGATTGAACCCAAATAACAGTAGTCTGTCATTAAAAAAAAAAAATATGTAATCTTAGAAAAAGTATGGACAATAGTCAATTTTGCAGTTTCTTCCTACCTGTAGGAATGAGCATTTCTTCAACCATTCCAGAATTGCATACACTCTTGATAAATTTCATTATCTTTCTCTGTAGTTGATCATAAGAAAAGCAAAAATGATATAATTTTCTGTAATTCCACTATTATCGTGATACTTGCCAACCAGCCGAGTGGCATCACGGTTGCATTTCATACTTCCTGAACATGTGAACTTCTGAGTGTGCTTAAAGTAGAAAACTATTCTGAATAAAAGTCATTCTTGCAAGTTTCAATTTGGATTGATGCAATTAACTGGTTTTGGGATCCTTAAATATCTTGGAAAAATCTTTTTGCTGTGTTGCATATTGATTCACATCTAAACCATGTATTTTTGTGCCCAAATAATTCTGCTTTGTCTGTTGTAAAGGAAAAATACTGAGAATATTATTTTAAGAAAGGAATATTTGAACAATATTTGAATATCAATGTTTTATGATTTTTTTTCATTTGAGGAATAATTTTGTTTCACTTTATTTCTGTATTGCTGTAACTAAAAAAATGCTGATGATTGTCAACTTCTTACCCTTCCAGTCAAATCTCTTCTGGTATCATCTGGAACGAGTAAGTCAGTGCATGCATTCATTGATCAAACTTGAATCTTTTTTAAAAATTACAAAAAACAATGAATCTCTGAATGTATCTGGAATTTTCTTTTCCTCTTTTTTTTTGTGCTGGGATTTATGCTGATATCCATTGAATGAAGATAGTTGTTTAGTTGTAGTGTCCGTAGAAACTGCTTGCTCTATTTGATGCCTTGCTAACTGGGATTTGATTTCAACTTAAGTACCTTTTTTGTCTTTATATATATATATATATTGTGCTTGTTATTAAACTTTTTCCTTTACAAATCTGGATGTGACTTATTTTCATGCAATTATCCTCTTCACTGGACAATAACCTTATTACTGTTTGTGTCGTGTGAGCTTTTTCATATCTATATCGCTTATGGATTCATAAAACCAAGAAATTTCAAAAATATTTATGTTGCTTTTAATTTGCTATTATGTCATGAATTAAATTATGAATCTTTACCATATGAACTGAACTTGAGTTATTTGTTGAGTAGTCATTAATGAATCCATGAAAATATGTATTAGATAAAGATGTAAAACATTAAATATTAGATACTTGTGTTTGTTGTTTGGATGTGAGGTGATCTGACAGAATGTTGATGAAAATGACAATTGGAAGGTGAAGAGAAACCATGCATTACATGAACAATCAATACACCATTTAAGAAATAGTATAAGCTCAGAAAAAGAAAAGGTTCCCCTACCATCAACCAAAATGATTGATACAACACACACAATTTCCAAATTGCCTTTTATTTGTCACCACTTCTACATTCTAATGAAAAAATTTGGAAAAAAACCCAGCCAAACAAACTTTTCTTGAAAACTGACCATTTTCATCCTGCCCCCTCCTCTCACTGCCCCTTCTCATATCAGACAAGCCTGATACTCAAGACACTGATACAAACACCCCCTTATCCCTCCTCTCACAGACCCTTATCTCAGACCAGTCTGACTCTCACCTATACAGATACAAACAATACTACTAAACAACCCACAAAACAGAAATATCCTCATTTCTTTCTCAAATCTCAAACATGTAAACAGCATGGTTTTCTCTGCACTGCTGTAAGTTTGTAGGTGGATCGAAACATGTCCATGTGATAAGAAATTTAAACCTGCATTTTTCATGAATTTTTCTCTTCACCTTCTATTTGTCATTTTCATTAACGTATATGTGTATGCTACAGCTGTACTAAATTTGAGACAAACTATTCCAAGAATTTAATGCTTTTTTTTGTGTTTGAGATGTGATGAAATTAACCAAGAAACATTTTTGTCGATGTTTACTTAAAATCTTAATTATCTAAAAAAACCAAATCCATTTCTGTGGTTGCATTCTAATAATCGTCATTTCAGTTGTTGAGAGTTAATTGCTCTGTTGTAAAATGAAGAAAGATAAACTTGGTTTAGCATCTTAAAACAAGCCTGAAATCAGACCCTACATGCAATAGGTCGATCTCACAGATTTCTTTTGAAAATGCTCTCATATAAAATTTTGTTTTGATATGTCAGTCAATCAGTGACATGGGAGCTATATGTTCCAAAAAGCTGCTACAAAAGAGCTAAATGTGCAAATTTTGTTAAGGTTTGTCATAGGTACTAGAGATGCTAGTGCATCTAAAAAATTGAGTAAAAATGATTTGCTCCATGTCAGGCTTGCTTGTTGTCATTTTCAAAATAATTATTAATTATAACAACTTTAGTGAACCTGTTTGTACAAAAATGCTGTAATGAAATACATTATCGGTGTATATTTTCCTTTTTAAAAGTATTTTGTAAAATTAATGGTTAGTTATGGTGAATGCCTTCTAAGAGATTTGTAACTTGAATGTAAATGATTTTAAATAATTTGAAGGTATCATTTTGACAGGATTTGATTAAAATTCTCCCCATCTTTGTCACCTGTCAATAGTGTGTGTATGGAGGAAAAATGGAGTCCCTATAAATTTCTAAGAATTACGGAAACGTAGTCTCCTATGGAATAGCCACAGTTTAGCCTTTAGATATTTTATTTGATTAAAAAAGAAAATGACCTCATCCAAAAAAGCAGAAAAATCTCCAATTTTTATTATATTCTTTTACAAATTATGATAGCATCCATATGCAATTGTACATTTCTATTATCTGGAACTTGTAAAAAGTTCTAGCACAATGTAGGATGGTGGTCCTGATTGTAAAGTTGAACACCCTCGCTCACTCTGTTTAAAATGGTGCACAAATAAAAAGAAATAGAATTGATGAAAGAAAAACAAAAGTAAATACATAAATTGTTGTTGCTTTGAATAAATTGAATTGTTGAATAGTTCTTAGGTCCTGTTTTCAACATGGAGCAAGACTTAACTCCTAAGATCAATTTCCTTACATTGTGCCAAAGTTCTTTCTTCCTTTTTTTTTTTTGTCGGTCCCGAAGACATCAAAGAGTTCCTAACCCTGTAATTCTCTCCTTTTTCTTGTGGTAAACACCTCACTGAGGGACTTGGGATTTTGATTACGTGTGGCCTCATTCATATGTTCTGATTTTGGTCAGACATTTTTGCCTACCAATTGAAATCTCAGAATGATTATCAAAATAAACCAATTAATCTTTGCATTTCCTTTTGTTGAAGTTTTTAATTCATTTTAAAGTTATTGTTTTTTATTTCATAATTGCATGGTCATTTTCTATTTCCCCATTTCCAGGTTTGTTTCTTCCTTGAAAACATGATTCAAAGATCCTAATTTCTTTTGTTGTATTTTTTTTTTCTCAACTATTAATGGACTTTTATAGTGGATCTCATATTTTTCAGCTGTTTGCTTTTGAAATTATTAGCTCAAATTTTCAAGTCACCTTTTGTGTCACTAATCTTTCAAAGACATAATTATATTGACAATTATAGTGTGTGCCAAATATATATATATATGTGTGTGTGTGCGCGCGCATCTGAAGACTTATTCTACTGGACTCTAAAATTATATCTTCAGAAACTAAAATGATGATTTCATTCTTTAATTAAAACTAAACTTTTCTCAAGAGAACAATTAGTCATGTATTCTTTTACATTAGTTTCTGCTCAGGGGTTTTGTATTGACGTATTTTCTCGAGGGTCTCTGAAGAATTTTAATTTGATTGCAAATCACACATCCATTAAAATTCTTGGATTTAGATAAACCCTTAAAACTTGTAAAAATACATTGTTCATGGAATTCTTTACCATTTTCCTCTGTAAAATGTTTGTAGCTGCTTTGAATGCTCACAACCTTTATGATTCTTATAATTTAAGTTGTTCACTACAACTGCATCACTCTAACTTGATACTTAATTGATGTGCTTAAAATCTTAAAGACACAAAAGAATGTTCCATGTAAATACTTATTAGTTTGAATTGGAAAAAGTTTTCTTCAATTCATTAGAGAGATTATTTAAAAATATTTTTTGCTTTTAATGTGCATTTTTATTCATGGCTACTTACTGATGTAAAAACTCTGTAGAATTGTCATTTTTTTTTTTTTGAAGATAACATTTGGACTCTCATCGGTACAGTAATCCCCCTTCATAACAGATATTTTGGTCCAGTAAGAACAACTGCATTATGATGATCAAAAGTCAATTACGAGAACCAAAACAAGTTCATTAATGAGCAAAGGTGTTGATTTGATCACAAAATAGAATCAAACACACCATGTAATTATGTTAGTTGATTGTAAATTAAAGAAATTTGATATTCTAGTCATCAAAAGTAAGACTTTCAATGGAGTTCAGTTTTTATTCATGGTTCCCTGAACAAGTTGGTGATAATGCCTATAAATTGGTAAAAATGTGGGGGTCCATGATCTACATCTGCCTTATATCATGAACTGTGCTAGCTATATCAAGGAATGCCCGTGTACAAATTTATAAGACGTACTGTAAAACTTTTGTGTAATTTGATGAGAATTATTTATAAAATATTTGGTTTTAAAAACAAACCATTTTAATTTTTTTTTTTTTTTTTAATCTACTGCACTGAGTAAAAATGATAATTTCATAACAATGGGATTTTCATTGTTGATATGAAAACAACATTGGGTATAAAATCAAACAAGTTAACTTAACCAACAAGTAACTCATTTTTATTCATTCTCTGATCAGACCTTTTAAAATATTCCTTCCTTTTTCATGCTACTTGGTTAAATCTAAAAATAATTCTTTTTGTCCTTTCAATTTGTTTTTCTCCTTCCTCTTTGCTCTCTCTCCCCTCACTACCCATCTGTTATTTACTGACGTATTGTATTCACATATACCATTTTTTTTTTTTTTAAATGTTGATGTAAATAATTTTATTCTTTTAAAAGTTCCTCTTGGTTCATTCAGTACACTCATTTTTTCTGACTTATAAACTAGAATAAAAAGAGGCTGTGAATGTGATAGGAGGGAGCAGTTTCTCTACTCGCAATATTATCTGAAAATCAAATTCTGATAAAATTGTAAAAGTATCATCCTCATAAATAATAGTATAATACAAACCTACTGCTTGTGAGGCACAAATATTCAGTTTTTAAAAGGATTGTAGATAACTCTGGTTTAGCCATATTGAATACACAGTAAACAGAATAGAATATTTTGCAAATAACAATACCTGTAGATGTTTAAATAAAATATTGTATGGTCCTGTTTGCAGATATCAAAATCTGAAAATGATGCACTATATTGTGAAATTGTTTCTTAATAAAATAGCTTGTAACCTTACATATAGAAAGAATACTATTATTCTATTTGACTTGTTTATTCGGATAAATTATACAAAAGTTATTTAGGCATCATGAAAAGATAAAAAGGAAAAAATCACTTATCTAAATTATACTAATCATCTAGCCGAAATAAATTTTAAATGCTTGTCAGTTAAACCATGTACATTAATCTTGAATTTTTTTTTTCTGCTCAAAAACTGGTTAAAGCTCTATAAATATAATTACCTAAGATTTATTTGATAGATTTCTGTTTTTTAAAACCCATTTTCTGTCCTACTGAAGTGTCAATTTTGCTCCGTTAGTGATAATCAAAGTCTCCTCTCTTTCTGCAAAATCTTTAATTTATAGTAATAGTTTTAGAATTTACTTGAAACTTGTTTGGGACTGTATTACCATTATATTTCAGTCAATGTGTCATAAAACTACATTCTAATTTCATATATTGGTGGTTTAGTCTGAATGTTTGTGAATATTGATAAATTTTGATATCTTTGTAAAATAGTTTATACACTTTGAAATTAAAGAATTTCCAATTTAGACAAAGAAGGGAGGAAATGGATCTGTATTTATCTTTCTATATATTCTGAGTGCAGCTTTGCTTTGTGAAAGATTATTGTTACTTTTTTTGTGTGTATGTATGTGTCCCCCATTTTTTTCTTGTCCTTATTCCCATTCTGTTGGTGTGAACTGTCCCTGTTCCCACCCTGCTACTTATGCTTGGCATGGATATAGCTGCTTGCTCACCTCAAGGCAATTATACATTAATCTACTTATAACGTCATAGATAATCTTAGATAATCATTTAATTAATATTCTCACCAATTATTAATCAATTATTAATCATGATCCTGCTTTTTTTCCTCTGCAATATTGTCTGTTTTTTCTTAATATGTTTGTAAATTTTTAATATGAAGTTGTCAGTTTGAAAATAGCAATATTTGTTTATTTGTTGTTGATGAAAAGAGGAAGAAGCCATGTTGGGTTCCTCTTTCTTTTTTTTTTTCTTTTTTTTAAAAATTGAGACACTGACCTCCAATTTCCATCAAGTGTTTACAGGTTATCTTGTGAATACTGTTGGCTTTAGAGTTACGCTATTCTGTATATACTCTTCTACATAAAGAATAGCTGGTTTGAATTGCTTCTATAGTTTTGGTAGTACTAATCAGAAGTACCTTATTACAGACATCAGTTACACATAATATTGCTGTGGGAGAATAAATGAAAATACTTGATGAAAAAAAACTCATTTGAAAATTTCAAAATCTAAGTTGCTAGAATTGCTGATATGAATACCGTTATCAATTTTTGCATCTGTTTAGAAATGAAAAATTAATTTTCTTTTCGGAATTTTATATAAATATGCAGGATTCAGGTTGAAATAGATCTAAATATTAGCATTACCAATAAGTTTTGATATCAACACATTTTAGTATGAAAGTTTTTGAATTTCCATATGCTTTTTCATTTTCTGTTTTGGTTTTCATGCATCAGAATAAATTCACTGTTTATGAATAACTGTTAAAAAAAATTAAGTCTTTTTTTATTTTCATTTTTTATTTTCTGAGCATGTGACCCACTCAATTATTTTTTCTTTGAAAATTTTGATTTCAGAATTGGATTGCAAGTGCTATATATTTATGATATTGGTGGTAAAATTCAACTGAACTTTTTATTCTTTGGTAGTTTGCAGAATGAATAATTCAGTTGTATTTAATGATTCACCATTTTATGTTTTTGTTTAATATCTTATCAAGAGAATATGTTTTACGTTGCCTGCTGTTGGTCTGAATGAATGGATCATTTCAGCTATCAAGATTTTGTGTAATTCACTGATGTATAAAGTCAGATCTTTTCCATTAATTCAAACAAGGAAAACGTAACAAATTTTGATCCAACATACATCCCAACCAAAATCTTTGAGAAAAAGATTCTATAGAAAAATAAGCTGTTGATTTTAATTCGATAAAATTATAATCTCAGTTATCCCTTGTCACTCATGAGTATTCCAATTGCAGTTATGATTTGCAGTCAAGTCATAAATAATCTAATGGCAATATTTTTTTTGAGCTTTGCAAAAAAAGCATATTCTCTATGATGCATTTTTTTTTTTTCAATTTGGTATAAACAAAACATATAAAGTTCAAGTAATCATAAACGCATCTTGATAGTCCTTGTGTTATAAATGAGAAAGATTGCTGAAAATTATCATCTCAAAATTGTCTAAACAAAAACTCAATCCTGGTGGGGAAACTAAAACTGGTTAGTTAGATGGTATTTTAGTCATTACATTTTTCTTCAATTCACTGTACTGGAAACAAATTTATTTTTTAGTTGATAAAGTCTTGAAAATTATTGATAATTTTTTTCATTTTTATGCTACTATTTACTGTCATCTCAATATTATTGTTGCTTTTTATCATTTTTCTAAGACTGCAAAAATCTTTGAAAAAAGCACTAAAATACATTAAAATGAATGTAAATAGTAGGATAGAAAGGAGAGAAAAAATAGTTAATTATCACTATGAGGTAATTATTTGGAATTTATGTTTTTTGTTGATTAACTGTTTTTTTTTGTTTTTTTTTTTCACTAGGATCAATCGTACACTTTTTAATGCATTTTAAAATACAATATCTTCTTCTAATTTTAATTTTGGTTGTATCTGCACAAAAATAGCATGAAGTTGTAAAAAAAATTCTTTTTGTGTACTCGCAGGATTTCTGAGCAGATTAAGACCATGTTTACGTTTTTTGATTTAAAAAAAATATGGATTCTGCTCTAATTGATGAATATGTCACAAGAAAATAATGAGTTTTGAAATGTGTTACTGTATTCATTTATATGCTTACAAGTTGGGAATGGTAAATTGTTTGTTTATCAAAAAGTTTCTTGTAAGAGAATTCTGGGTTTTAGGAACTGGGGGGGGGCATATTTGTGACTTAACGCATTAGTGGCTCCCTGTTCTCTCTTAACCCCCCCTGAATGACAAAGATTTCTGTATTTCATAGATAAATTCAACAACTAAACAAAGCTATTTACTGGTTTCGTGTACTGATAGCATTTCGATTTATGCTACAAGAAATTTTTGGGATTTCTTTGGTTCAGTCTGATACAGGGCATGAGAGATTGAGTACAGAAGTAAGCATGACTTCTCTGTGTAAGGGGAGACAATCAAAACTTTCAAAGTAATAAATGGTTTTACAAATTGTGGAAGTATGATGCTTAGTAAGTCAGAAAGGACTGAAATTGCAATAACTTCCATTGCCTGGAGAATTTTGAAATACTGGAATAGTTTATTATCTTAAGGAAAGTACAAATAACTTTGGGGATAATTTAGACTAAATTAGATCCTCCAGAAAAAAATAGAAATAAGATGTGCCTGGTAAATGTTTCTCTGTACTGATAAGATTGTAATATATATTTATCACTTGAATTGATATGTATTTTAATGTTGAATTAGTATTTTTTTATGTGAATTGTATACAGAGTTACCTGTAGTTATTGTTGTCTGGTAAAAAGATGAAACAAAAGCAACCTAATTTGAAATAATTTTATAGATTTTTTACAAAGGAAAATAAGCTAACAAGTTTCAACTTTTCTAATTAGAACAACTGATTAATGTTGTCTAAATTCATTTTCCTTTTCCAATGAGAAGGGAATAATTTCCGTAGAGAATGATATATATTGGATGTAGTTTATTTTTTGCTCCATGAAATTGATTACTTTGCAAAAAGACATATTTGACTTGATACCACGTGATGTCCTTCAAACATCATCTTCCTCTAAACATAAACAAATAATACGTTTACTGAAGTTACTTTCCCTCAGATGAACAAGTTGATTTTTGATGAAAAAAAGGAAATTGTCTATCCTATTCCAAAGTCGAAGAGAAAAAAAAAGAAAGTTTTCTTGAAGTTTCAAAAGTTGTTCACCACCAGAAGAACAAAAAAAAGATTTGTATTTTCTATTGAAGGTAGTTTTCCTTTGATAATGAATACATTATTTTCAAAAGTTATTTCAATAGAAAACAAAAGATTCAATCAAAAGCATATCTGGAGTCTGAACAGACTCATTCAAACAAAAATTCTACAAGTTCCTAATCTCTTAACCTCGAACTGCAGCTTCATTGAGTAATGTGGCAAAGAGACGAACAGTTAACTAGACTTTTTCTTATGTTTTATTTTTTTTTTTAATAATCAGGTGGAGGTGTGAATAATAAATGTCCATTGTTAAATTTCGCAGCTCAATTGTATCACAGATTCATAATGATGGGGATGTTACAAAAGCCATTCTGGCAGATATGTATTGTAACCAATTAACTTAAAAACTGCATTAATTGTATTCTCATGGTTTAATATATTATCTAATACTTGAATCCTAAATTAAATATCTTCATGCATTATCTATGCTAGATTAACCTATCAAAGAAATTCTTTCATAGCTAATAAATTCATATTCTTATAGCCAAGCCTAAATTTGTGTGTACATACAGTGCATCTACAGTGATAGTATAACTAAATGGTTTTTGTTTCATACTCATCTTTTTTAAGTAAATCAGGGCTGAAAGATTTACTATAAGCTTAAATCAATTATATCCAGTGAAGACCTTCAAAAATTGAGTTTAATATCCGTATAAAGAAAACTTTTAAAACCTGGAAACATAGCAACATAAGATTTATCCCAAACAATTAGTACCCATTCTTCATTGCTGCCCTTAACTTGACTATTTAATTGTAAATTTCATTTCATCTATGATCTTACTAACAAAATATTGACTTTTGCTTGCTATCGTTAAATTAACATAAGTTTAAATAACCATTTATAAAATTTGTAACTGATAATCCAGATAAATACTATTTCTCTTAGTCGTCATTTCTTTTACAGTTTAATGTTTTAATTTCAGTTTATTTTAAAGTCCAGAAATTGTATCTTTTTGTATCTGATGTTAATGTGTTTTATTTCTCATTCTATGCTTAATATGTAATCTTTGATCAAAATGTAACATTGTCCTTTTCTACTGATTATTTGATCATTTTATCTAACTCTGATTTCTCTTGTGCAGGAAAGAGAGATGAAGAGGCAACAGGCTGTCATGATGAGAGAACAGGTCAGTCTGCATTTTTTCATGGAAGACCATTAAATGGTGATTGAAAGTCGAGTGAAATGATTGATTTTGTAGAATTCTCAGTTTTTGGCAAACAGTCAACCACTGTTGTATAACAGGAAATGTCAATTCAAACTGGCTGCCCATCCACCATAAAAAGAGTATCTTATTTTTTGAGCAAGCTTGCAGAAGAAACATGATAGGAAATTTTTGTAATAATCATCTAGTTCAGTCGTCTCCAATGACCAGGCCACAGACTGCTAAAGAGCCATAAGGAAACAATATGAGTTGATGATGTTTCTTTGAAAAATAGATTAAAAATTCATTTTCTTGGATCTTCATATGAAATCCGTTAAATACACTCAATTCATTTCTAAAAGGAGTTTATTAGCCACTATTAAGTGACTTGAAGTATGACTTATCTATATTCCTGTCGTGATTAACACCCTACTCCCATCCTCTCCATGATAGCTAAGACAGTTTAATCTGAAAAGCTTTTTTTCTTTTTCTTCTCAATTCTGAAAAATAGTTTTATTTTTTTTTAAATTTCATTTTTTCATCTTTAAGGAAATTAGATTGGATGGGGGTGGGAGAATGCTTCAGTTTATTTTTTATTTCGCGTTTATATCAATGGCAGCATTACAAAATGACTGGACACCAATGTTTTTACGAGAGAATTTCTTTGGCACAAAATGATTTCAGTAGGGACAATTGTTTGCTGCAATTTGGACTTCCACTTAATGTTTGTTATTTTCTACCACACGGTTGCCAGATTTGGCCACAATTGGAGATAATTCAAACTTTTTCTCCAAGCCTTGCTGAACACAGGCATTGGAATAGCATCAAATTTGGAAATCGAGCGAGTCTGGAGGCAGAGGTTCAATACCAGCCTGTTGAGGCAGGCCCCAAACCTCTGCCTTCAGATACAGTCGATGTGTGTGTGTTGGGTAAGTGTCTGGGATAAAGCTCAGATTATCTCCCCCATTGTAGCATAATCTGGCCACCCTGTTCTACCATGGCCCACATGAACTACCTTTTCCACCTCTCTCTCTAAATTGAGGGCCTTCTCCTCTATGGCCTTTTTTGTTTCGTGTATGCTGAACTATAATTATTATTGTCTTATTAATGGCAGCAGGAACGGGAACGTCGACGTCAACACATGTTGCTGGTGAAATCCTTGGAAGCACGCAGGCGGCAAGAAGTAAGTAATTCCTGGACAAAAATCGTCTTATCCGAAAATGAATTATTGAAAATAGAATAGATATTGATTTGGATTTTTTTTTTTTTTTTTTTTTTTCTCTCTTTATATGTTGGTTGGGGAAACCGGGGATGCAATAGATCCGAACATTTATAGTTAAAAGCTAATTTTATTGATATATTTAGGGAAAAAGACAATGAACAGCTCTGTTTGCTGTGAAATATGGAGATATTATTTTCTTATCTTCATATAACCCAAGTAATTGGCAAAAGTTTACTCTTGAGGAAACATTGAACACAAGATCACATTCAAGGTGTCTCAATAGGAAAAAATGATACAAAAGTAAAATTAAAATGTTCTTTCATTTCCCTAGTAAACTGCATGAAATGAATTCACTGGATCAATTCTAATTAGAAATAAAGTTCAAGTGATTCACTGTGCCATTGAGAAAAATAGCCTTACATCTCTGTAAAGAAACACAATGATTGCAGTTTGGTCAAAGACACAATCTTAATTTGATCTCGTATCATATATTTAGAAAATTCTCAATACTTGTGGCTCTATTATGAAAGTAATCATCATCATCATCATCATCATCATCAGTCTTTTAATGTCCGTTGTTGGACAAAGACCTTCCCCAGAATCCGCCACATTTCTCTATCATGTGGGTTGTAAAGCCAGTATTTTCTAAATTTTTCTAGTTCATCTCTCGATCTTGTATTCTGTCTGCCTTCATGACCATGGGAATTTCTGGAGTCGAATGCCTTCTAAGAGTCTATAAATGCGATAGAGTGACATTTTGTATTCCGCTGCTTTCTTTTTCAGCTAATTTATTGAATGAAGATGGTCCATGGTCGAGTAACTTCTTTTAAATCCAACCTGTTTCTGTGGTTGGTTTTCATCTACTGTTTTAATGATCCAATTGGTAATGATTTTTGTAAAAAGTTTCCAGATGCAGTTATAGGCCTGTAGTTGTTGAGGTTCTTGGGGTTTCCTTTTTTATGTAGAAGCATTATGATTGCTGTGTTCCAGTCTTTCGGGACTTTACTCTGTTTTAGACATAAGTTGAATAGATTAGCTAGTTTTTTTTCTTGAGGATCTTACCAGCTTTTTTGAGTTGGCCGATGGTGATGTAATCTGGTCAGGGGGCTTCTCCTTTTTTTGTTTGTTTGATGGCTTGTTTTACCTCCCATGGTGTAACTTCTGCGAAGTCTCAAACTGATTGTCAGCGTCTTGTGTATCCTGGTCGTTGTTTTGTTGCCATTTGTCATTCCTAGTGTCGTTTGGAGTGGCCTTAAAACTCCACTAGCACTTAGCACCCATTCTATATGCAGACAGGCCTGAGTGTATGCAACATTTTAAAGGATGAAGGATTATGATTGAAAGGTTCTGAAGGGTATTAGAAAAAGTATGAAGAATTCCCCCCTCCCTGCATCTTTAGTAATTCATGTGATCTATCCGGATAAACTAGTCCAGCTTACATCCTATCTTATTTATCTTATCCTATTTGCATCTACAACATGTCTGATGGATCTGTTTAGTTTTCGTTCAGCCAGATGGGTCATTCAAGCTTCAGCATACCTCTCCTGTATTTATCAAGTTTTCAACAGTTAAATCTAGAACAAAGCTGAGAGAGTGGACAAATGACTGAAATAAATAAGAAAAAATTTTTTTTTTTTGACTCATCTGGTTTTGATTTCTTCTTGCTATAGATAACTTTTAGGGTTTCTTTTAACGGTTGAAAAAATTTGATTCATCTTTTTACTTTGGTAAAGAGTCATATTTTCAACAACCAGCACAGAGTAGCAAGAACAGGACTGGGCTGTCTTTGAATCTAATCACTTGTTTTTATGGCCGGTCTTTTCTTTTCATTTTTTTGATCTTTCTTCATTTTAGGGGTTTAATGGGATATTATAATTGAATTTGATCTGCATTTAGAAATTAGGGGGCCTTACTCTTGTATACACTTTTGATAGAAGTTGGAGGTTAAAGATTAGGGGCTGGAAGAGTAAACATTTTAACAATCAACACATTTGGAAAAAAATACCACTAAAAATTATTTGGGGCTTAAAATTAGGTCCCTTAGCTGAACCGGCATGTCTTTCACAAAATGATGTGTTGACTTGAGAAAAGGAAGTAGTAGCATTCTTGTTGTGTATTTGCATTTGTGAAAAATCATGATTCACTGTACCCCTATCCACCCCCGTATAATTCTCTTGTATGAGTTGATAAATCCTCAATATTTATGAAGTAATAAACTTTTTTTCTTAATTTTCCTTGTGTCCACTATTTTGATTCTTTTTTTAGTTCATCTTTTTTATTATCAAAAATGGAACACGAAAAATTTTACATTCTACGAATTTGAAGGATTCTTCTATGTGTTTATTTAAATACTCATCCAATATGGTTTCTATTGCAGTAGAATATATTCTTCATCCAGTGTCAAATGTTTCCATAGTCTTCAAATACAATGCAAAGATGGTGTGTAAGCTTATGACTTTTTTGTTCCCTGTGACTTTGACCTACGGTAATTATCGGATAAGAATCCTGAAACCTGACAAAATAAAGTGTTGAAAGTTTCCACCATTTTCACTAGTAATATTTTGATGTATGGTACTCTCGAGTCTTCCCTCTTCCACTAAATAATAACCTCTGTTTTTACTAAACTAAAGAATTGGTACTTTTGTCTTTTAGTTTTATGGTCAGTAAAAATGTAATGGGGAAAAAAAAATAAGTGAAATACCTTGAGAATTTTTACCTTGAGCTTTGTGCTCAACTTGAAACAATAGGGGAACTGTGTTTTCTATTATAGTTGGATTGTAAATAGGACCGATTCTGTGAAGAATGAGAAAAAAATGTTTGTAAAATAAAATTGAAAAAGAAAAGGACACTAAGATTTATCAAAAGTATGTGTCCTTACATAATATGGTGAGAATTGGTCAATAATTATCCTGAAGGCTTATGTACATAGTTTTGGGACCTGCTATCAGAAAAAAAAATTTTTGCCACACACTTCATGCTTGATTAAGTGGAACCTGCCTGATGACTATTGGTAAATGATACAAGGGTACACTGAAAGTGTTGAAATTTTAAGCATTAAGTATATCATCAAGATCATATACACTGGGGAAAAGGACAATACACCCAAAGCCTAAACAGGCAGAATTAAAAGAAACAGAAGCAAATAAATGTCATTTTCAGTGACACGGTTACATTAGTATTTTAATTTTGACTTAGCTTTGTATGTTTGAAGATTCAAAGAAGTTGAAGCTTAGGAAATAATGATTTTTTTTAAAGAGCAGTGTGTATGAAGAAAAATATTAGATAAGTGTTTTTGAAAAATAATGAATGTGGTTTCTATTTTCTCAGGAACGAGAACGACTAAAAGAAGAAAAACAGAAAGAAAAGCAGATAGAGAAAGAAAGGAAAATGGTAAGAATCTTCTTTTGTTGTAATGCCACTTATTACAAAGCCCCCCCCCCCCAGTGTCGCTGTCCTCTATTTTCTTCACTTTCATGTTGTCTTGTTTTGGTAGTGTGATTTTCTCTTTATTACGGAAGATGACATGTTATTTTGATTTATTTTTAGCACCTTCTATCTTTCTTTTTTCTTAATCTGGCTTGTCAGGTTCTTGAGTATTTTTCCCCTCCTCTTCTTACAGTTAAAAGAAATGTTATCTGTCCTAATATATTCAAATCCGGAGGCACTATAATAAACTTGAATACGTCACCTTCATAATCATCAAATGAGAAACGAGGGATTTTTAACTCTAATTCTGAAGCGTCAAAATCTTAAATATTACTTGACCAAAGTGATCATTTTGACTTAGATCTTGAGAATTCGTTCACTATTAATGTTACCATATTGATCATTGATTTTATAAAATAATAAATATTGCTTTTATCCTGCTATAATTAGATTAAATTAGATTAAAATAATTCAAGAAAACTACTTGAGCCTACCAAATGTTGTTGTGGGCTGGAAGTTGGAAGACTTAAGTGCTAATTGTATGGGCAAGGGCTTACTCCGATCGGAAATGATCATTCAAAATACTGACCTTTTTATGTAGGCATCAAACATTTATACCAGTGTTTCAAAACATACTTCAAAGTAATCATAATTTTTTTTTCTTTGTCAACATTGAACAACTAGCCATTAAAGGTGATGAAAGGTTCTTATCTTATATGTTTGTGTGGTTATTCCCTGGCTCCTAGTCATACTGCTTTGTCTACAGACTTGAAAATTGGCATCAGTATTCCACAAGACTTTCTTCTGACTGGTTTCTTAACATTTTGAATTTTGAAAATCTAGACATTTTTTCACTCTATTTGAGATTTTTTGCAAAACGCCAGAATATAATCTTATTTATTCTTTGGTGTAATTTTTTTTTACTCCTTTTAAAATTTCAATGATGCTGTTGTTCAATTATTGACTGTAGTGATGATTTTGAGATTATTTAACTCTGTTAGTGTAGAAAAATGGAAAAAGTGAGTATTAAAAAGTGAAAACTGTAAATTAAAAAAAAAAACAAAAAGTAATGAACTACTCTAATCCTTTGCCATTTGTGGTTCAGTCTTGAATTATGGGAATATTTCTGAGGTTTGTGGCGTATTATGAAAAACTGCATCATAAAAAGAATACGCTCTACACTATAAACAAAATGTAAAGAGTTTAAGAAATCATGGATGCATTGTAATAATCTTTGCGTTTTTTATAAGAAAGATAGTTGAAAATTATCAACTATAAATTATCTGTGTAGATAATATCAATCTGACTGGAAACTTATTGTGGTTGAAAACTTCACCTTGTTTACACTCTTCAACTGTTTTGTTGAACGGTATTTTAGATACTGAATTTTTTTTTTTCCATTTCACTGTACTGTAAACAAATGTATGTATTTTTGTAGTGGATTAAATATTGTAAATCATTATTTTTTTCATTTTTCCATGCTATTATTTATTCTCATCTTGATAATTTTGTTATTTTTTTCACAACTTTTCTCAGACCTGATAAATTTTTTAAAAAAGCAACAAAAATATTAAGGTTGAGGTAAAAAGTAGCTTGAAGTGGGAAAAAATAGTTGATAATCACTGCATTGTAGTTATATGAAATGTATGATTTTCATTGATTAATTGTATATATTTTTTTCATCATTCACTGTGCATTTTTTCAGTGCTCTTTTGTGAAGTATTGCAATCATTGAATATCTTCTTCAAAAGCTTAATTTTGGTTATAGCTGCAACAATATATGAACAAAAATATTTTTGGGTACTTAGAAGATTTCTGAGCAGATAAAGGCTGTTTACATTTGTAACTAAACATATCAATTCTGCATTAATTCATGGATCTGTACCAGAAAAAATGAAGTCAAGTTTGAAAAATTTTCCTATATGCTTTACTGTATTCATTTTTTTATTTGTACTTTTACAATTTTTGAATGGGAAAGTGTTTATCAGAAGGATTATGGTACAAGATATATGGGCTTTGTGGTGGGGTCAGCAAAATTATTCGCAGATTTAATGTATCCATGGCCCTTTAACCCCTGCGAATGGCAAGAGAAGGGTGAAATATATTTCAGATCAGACTTGAGAAATGAACTGTAGTGTCCAAATATAGTATTCAAATCAAGCAACTTTGAAATCTAGAAAAAATCACTTTCTTGAAAATCAAATATTGAACATCAAGATTTCCTTCTTTTTTTTCCCTCCTCCTCTTTCTTATTGCTTATTTTACCCTTGCCATCTAAAAATGTCTGCAGTATTTAATGTTGCAGTTGCAATTATATAATATCTTAGAATATAAAGAGGTGTGGAGCTATTTCATTTGAGAAATTATCACAGAATTCAAATATTGTGTATAATCATTTCAAAAATGAAGACTAAAAAGGTGAACATTGGGTAAGGCTCTTGTTCACACACTGATTAAAAATTGTACTCATTGGAAAAACATTCAGAAAAGAATTTATTCCACATTGCAGAGCTATTCCCAGACTGAAAGGACAAAGGTGTATAGTTTGTCTGAATACCTTCCATAGAATTAATGGTATAAAAGTGCCTAACCTGCAATACTATGCCGATGAGTGGTTGGAGAGAGGAAAAAAGCCCATCATCCCCTAGTCATGCATTTGCTTCTGTACTCTATTGAGTGTTGAAAGTGCCTGATGAGGTGAGCCTGCCCAGATATGTGTGCAGTGCTCCATTTTTGTATGGATTTAGCACTTATTCTCAATCAGTTCAAAGATCCTCTCATTTGACAGTGTGTGCTGGAATACCTACCTTCATGTTTTTGATTATAACTTATCACAGCAGATGCAAACTGACAAGATACATCATTGGAAAGCTGACAAAATTCTCTTTCCAAGGATAAATCATGATCTCTGTATAAACATTGGATTTTGTTTATATATACATATAAATAAATGTATTGGAAAGAGAATTTCATCAGTGTGTGTATTGGAATACCTTTGTTCTGTCTCTTACTTCTTTTGTACCACAGATACAAATTGACAAGATACACTGGGAAAGGTGACTAAATTTTCTTTCCAACAATATACTAAGATTGAGTTTTCTGTAAACAACTTATAGAGGTCAAATTGGTGGTCATCTTGGATTTTCATCTAGGATTTCCTGGGACTTTTAATATGATGTTCTGGAGACTTTATAAAAATGTATTGTGCAGAAATTAAAGAAAATTTTTTTCCACTTCTGGCTCCAAATTGTGCTAGTTTGCCTGGACTATTTATCTTATTCTTTTTCTTTGTCCTTTGTCTATTACCTACCTTCCATCATATTTATATGTCTGCACCACAATATTGCCAAAAGATAGTCTTTCCACACAACATTTCTTAAGGTGCTCAATGAATTTCGATTAAATATTGTGAAAAGGTGGGCAATGAGCCATGGAAGAAAAGATTAACGTTTGGTACATATCCATGCACAATTACTTCCCATCATGATAGAGTTGGCAGAGGTATATGCTCTTTCTACTTCCGTATATCTTCATTGTTCTTCTTCATCTCCAATATCTTTATGATTCTTTACTTCATTTATTGGCACAGTCATGTGACCCTTGTAGATTCCCTCTTGCTTTCATCCCATCCTCATCTTCCTTTGAAATAATTTCTCATTTTGCAATTTAAACTTTTACTTGGAAAAGTGGAAAGAAATATTACATGACATTACTTGATGACCCAAATTGATGATAAAATTTGTTGCCCTTATCATGTTTTTTCAGATACTTCTTCCTTTTCTTTTCTTTCTATTTTTTTCTCTTCTTTTGCAGAATCAACGACGAGTTGAGTTACAGATTGCAGCTGAACTTAAGAAGCCGATTGAAGATATGGAGATTAAAGACATAAAGGTGATTCATCTCTATGCTGCTTCTTTGTGACGTCACACACTTATCACAGAATCACTTCCACTTTTCTAAATAGTCTGATAAGTTCTTTTTGGGGATCATCATCATCAGCCGACTTGTTGCTGTCTCATTAATCTTATCCAGTCTGAAATCTCCCTTTCAACGGTAAAAAACTAGAGGTTGCAGGGGACCAAATCTGAATTGTATTGGTGTAATGATGGACCTGTGGATGAATGCATCATTTTCCGCAAAAACCCTGCATGAGACATGAAGAATGAGCTGGCTCTGTCATTGTGAATGTAACGGTCATACAGTACACAAGCTCATTCAATAGTGTCTCATTGTTGACTGAGTAACCCTATAGTGTCAGTTCAAGCATATGCAGGATGGTCCTCTCTGATTGGTTGCCAAGTTATTTCATAGTAGCGTAAACAGTTCTTGAATTCTCAGGTTTGATACTTTCTGGACAAATCTCGTATATATACATTTATTCCCATTTTCTTCCTCAAAGGACATGTCATTTTTGCATGTATATTCATCTATGCAATCTGTTGAACAGTAAGATTCAACCCAGTAAATGCTTTTTACATAAGATGTAATGGTTCATTCATTTGTCAGTATGAATATAATTGTATTTTTTAACTATAAATTAGCTGAATTTTGTCTTGTGCTTGAAAAGTATATTGATAAAATTACTTTTGTAGATAGATTTATTGTAAGTGCTTGAATAATTTGTTCTTCATATAAATTTATTAATTTTGATTCCTTGCTTTTCAGGAGATGCCTGATTTCCCCCGAATTGATGGGCTTTGTTTACCTGGGAAAGCTTTTGCTGATGCATTGATGGTGGTTGAATTTATGCACAATTTCGGAAAAGCTTTGGGGATATGTGAGTTCCGTTTTTACTTGGATATTTCTCCTAATACTTGGATGTTACTATTTAACTATTGGCTACCTATGTTACTTGTATTATTTATGTATATACTTGTAGCTGTCTTGAAAATCAGGTCTCTTAAAGATAAGTGGTTAAAAAAATTTGAAAAATGGTTCCTTTCAAAATTTCATACTTGCATTTTGTCAGCACTAATAGCCTTTCCCTTGAAAAGCTTCTTGATTAGATTGCAACCAGACAGTTTTAATGAGAGAAGGATAATTTTGGAATTATATGTGAAGAACTTAGTGAAAAATTGATATTATTAAATGAATAATATGGCGGTACTTTCACAGTGCTAGTCAAGCTAGCAAGTTATGCTGGGCTCAGTCCTCTTTCAATGCCATAAAATTTGATCTTCTATTTATAGACAGATTCTTGTATTAATGTGTTGGAAAAATATTAGGTGAACACAAAATAGAATGAGATTGGCATCTGATAACAGAAACATTGTCTTTGCATGAAGATCATATGATTCTTTTCAAATGATTTTTTGATATGATATCAGCCTATTGTAGTTCATCACTGATTACAACTTCTTATAAAAAAAATATCACCCAAATTGAATAACAAATGAAGCAATTAATTAGAAAACTTATTTTTCAGCTGAAGATGCCACACCAAGTTTAAATGATTTACAAAACTATTTGATGGGTGACACAAAAGATGATTTGGATAAGTATATGAACTTCACCAGCAAACTCCTAAAAATTGCTCTAAGTGATCCAGGAGTACCCAACCCAAAAGAGGTAAGCAATTTGAGCTCCTTATTGAATTAGTTGGGACTATTCTCTTGTAAGAAATTAACTGTACAGCTTGAGCAATCCTATAAAGAATTGGGTAACTTTTTTTTGTAACTTCATGTTAGGTTTAATTTCATATTCTAAACTACAATTTATCAGTCATCTTATAACTGATCAACTTTGTTGTGTGTTTATTTTTCAAAATTTTCTCTCCAAAGGTTTGGATTAATTTGGACTAAAAGCTGAAGTGTTGAGTAACTCAATTCATTTGTTTATATTTTCTTTCCAGGCACTCACAAAACTGGGGCAAAAGATTGTTGACATTGACTTGAATAAGAATGTGATCTCTGAAGTTTTGCGAATATTTGTAATAGCTCGCAATGGTGGCATTTGTCAGGTAAGTACAAAAAAAATTAGCAAAATAATCCTGCTAAGTTCTGTCAATAATTGCATAATTTCAAGAAAAAGTAACGTGATTCATAAGTACAGGTAACAGATGATTTATCCTGCTTCCAGAAAACTAACTACTTTTGAATCTGGTGAGCTTTGTAGTAGTTCACTTCTTGACTGCTCTTTGTAGTAAACACATTGCATATCATTCCTGCTGTATACACTTATGTACATTTTATGAGACTATTTCTCAGAATTTATTATGATTTTGTCCAATACTAGAAAGCCAACAGAAAAGTAACTTGCTCTTGGAAAACCTGCAAGGAAAGAGTTACTCATGAGAATCAATGAAAAAGGAGAGAAAGTTTTTATAGATAAGTGCATTGGACTGAGAAGCTGAATCCTACAAATAAAGGTTTCCTAATTAGCAGATTTCAACACACTGCATCATTTTAGTGACAGTTTATGGCTCGTTATATTTATATATTTTAATCAGCAAAAGTTATCAATCTGTAAAAAATGGTTCAATAAATTCCTGGGCTGGAATGTTGATGCTACATGTCTGGAATTTTTGTGATGAAACCAATTTTTCGAGTTCATGTATGGATCTAATTCATTTCTATTTTTCTTATTTCACTTTTTTTGGAAAGCGCTTGTACCAAGGGAAGTGACTCTGACCATACAATTAATTATCTTCTCTTGTTGAATTATTTCCCTTATGGAAATTGTGGGTGAATAAAATATGTGAGATTTTCATTGAAGAAAAATCAAAGTATACAAAACAGCAGTGTCTACTGGAAGATTTGAGAAGATTAAACAGAAACTCTCAAGTGAAGTTCGTTCTGAGTCTTTAATCTCCAGTGCTTGTGCTGCTTCTCTTTTTCTACCCGACATTAATTTTTCTTTGTTTACTTTTCATCATATAATTTATATTCTAAGAGTTTTGAGTGGATTAATAAAGATCTAATAGATATTGCTTTAGAAGTTTATTAATTTCAATCTGTCCAATGCAGTTTCATTCTTTACTCTTCAGTGTTCATTTTTATATTTTGAGCATCTGGTCCCAAGCTTGCCAAATGGACTGATATCTGTTCACAAGAGTTTTTTATACTTCAAATACTGTAATTATGAATTGAGATGAGAAATATTTTGACAATTTTAGAAAAAACTATGTATATATTTTTTTGAATATATCAGTTTGTATTTTGTCTCTCTAAAGATTTGAATAGTTCAACTGTTTATCATAACTTCATTGTAGACACTTTGAAAACTAGTCTACTGTCTCTTTACCATCTTTCTCTCTCTCTCACACACACACATACATTTATATATCTTTTTTTCATTGTAGATCAGTGATTGGTTATCTGAAAAGCCACTGAAAGCTTTTGATCCCTCACAGAAATCATCTGTGTTGGAGTTCCTATGCAATGAACTTCTATGTGGCAGACTTCTTACAAAGTGAGTGCTTTCAAATAAAACTAATTGATAAAGAGCTGCAAGAGTCTCTGCTATGTTAACATGATCTATACGAGGGCTTCTTAAATGTTTTTTCACTTGCAAGCCTTTTTATATGGCAAATATTTCCCATTCACTTGTTTTTTGTACTTTTAATTTAACTATAACTAAACATGCATGCAAAAACTGCAGGATCTGAATTATATGAAAACTTTTTTCTGTTGGAGGATTTTAGTGATTGATGCCAGAATGATAACTTGCTTTACAATCCCTTTAGAACTATAATATATATATATATATATATATATATATATATATATATATATATATATATATATATATATATATATATTTATTTTTTTTATTTCTGTTAATTTTCCCTGCCTGTTTTTCACTCTTTGGCATTGTTGAAGATAAATTTACAAAAATATATGCTGCAAAATAAGGAATATGCCTTCTTGTGTGTGAAAAAATGTATATTTCAGTTATCATATCTAAAAATAAACTGTATTTTCATAAACAGATATTTGTGATGAAGGCACGATCCCGTATTTAAAAAAATCATAGAATTCACTTCCATGTTAAAATATTTGGTTTTTATTTGGCAGGAAAAATATATCCCGAAGTTATAAATAGGAAGCAAGAAAATATTCAATTTCTGTGAAGCCATATTTAACTTTGTAGCATCCTTTAATTTTCATTCCTTTGATGTCAAATTCTTAAAATTTCATAATTGATTGAAAAAATTAAAAAGATAGAAATATCCAAAACATTTTTTTGAATTGAATGATACAAATAAAGTCAAAAAAATAAAAGTTGGTAACATTCAATACAATTTTATGAATAAATATTAATGATTCTCCTTGGCATATATTCAAATGAAAACGGATAAATTTTGATTCCTTATGCCATTGTCAATGTTTATTACAAAAATTTCCTTTTGTGTACAGTATTTAGTAAAATCTGTTATGAATTCTTCAAAATGAAGCAAAACATGAGGACAAGGGCAACCCTCACAATGCAATTTGAATCGCACAACGAGAATAATACTCTTCCAAATCACATTCAAAATGCTGTAATTCCAAACAGCTTGAACAAAATGACATAATCTATCTGGAGCAATGCCACACAGAAATGAAAGATCTCAGCATCTTTGAAATAAATTTACATACCCACTGGTTATATACCATTTGAGCCATGTTAGTATTTTTAATGTCTAATTCAATCTGAGACATTGAGTTGAAATTTAGTTAACTGAATTGCTTAAATCCTCTGTCCATTTTCGGATTTGTCTGATTTTCTTTTATTTACTTATAGTGAAATTGAAAGAACAATTGAAGGAATGTCAACCTTGAGGCGAGACAAATGGATTGTTGAAGGGAAATTACGACGGTATGTATATAAATATTTATATATATATATGTATGTGTGTGTGTGTGTGTGTGTATATATATATATATATATATATATATATATATATATATATAAAATATATATATATATATATATATATATATATATATTTCTTTTTTTTTATGATGATAGTTATACATGTATTTGGATTCGTATTAATATTTACTCTATTAGATGAATCACTGTCAATTTTACATCCACTTTTTTGCTAAGTTTTTTGCTGCCACTGTTTACTTTCATTTATCATTTTGGCTTTAGCTGGATTATAGGTATCAGACATTTTGTTTTGTTGCATTAGTATTATGGTAAATGATTTAAATTATTATATACTATAGCATTTCTAGCAGTGTCTGCCATCACTGCTTGATGGGCTGACATACCAAAATGTGATTTATGTGTTTATGTGTTTTTAAATATTTTTGGTTGTCTAGATGTCTGAAATTGCTATTTATATTTTGATGAAATAGGTAATATTTCTTTTCAATTTGTAGTAAGTAGATTGAATACCTGCCTTAACTGGTGGCGTAAATTACTGTCTAATAAAGAAATAGAAAGATATATAAATGGAAATCAGATGGTGTTTAATTTTTGTGAATTGATATTAATACCCCTTTTTACTTAGTAGGAAAAAAGAGGGGGGGTAATGTAAAAAAGAGTCTGGAGGGAAGAGCAAACTTGGGATTGAGCATTAGTGCAAGAAAAAGAGTAAGGCTGACCTCCAAAAAGAGGTGGGGCCCTGAGGGGTCTGATGTTGGAAAATAGTAGAAGTTGGAGAGATATTATGTTGAAAATGGGGATGTAATGTTGAGGAAAAGGGGAGTAATATAAAGAAAAAGTGGATCATTATTAAAAATGGAGTTATTATTAAAAAATTGGGCGAATAATGACAGAAAGGGTATTGGAGGTTGAAGTTGAAAAGGGTAAGCCTTAATGCTAAAATGAGGGAAGAGTCCCCACTTCATTTTGACCCAGTAAAACATTCCCTCTCAATTTTGACCCCTAAAAATGAGACCTTTGAATTTCTAGAAATGAAAATGAATGTTCTCACTCAATTGAAACCCCCTCCCCTACTTTAACCCCTGAAAGTAAAAGAATTTCCCCTCAATATTGACCAACCAATAAACGTTAGGATAAAAGTTATCTTTAATGTTTTTGCTGCTTTTTCAATAAAGAAAACATTTTTATCTCTGAAGATTGAGTTGAGAAAAGAAGAATAAAAAATATTCTTTTATTGTATCACTAAAAAGTATTTTTTATCATTGATGAATAATCATGTAAATAGACCCTGCCCCTGATTTGAAGCCCCCAAAAACATATTGGGGGTGGGGTTTCAAAAACTAATTTGCTAAAAACACTTTTCAAGAATAGAATCTGGACAAACAGAAAATTTTATGGAATTATGTCTAGTAGTTTTTGTGGTAGGTGAGTGCACACTGAGAGACTTTTGGCAGATTATAATAAGATAAAATAAGTGATATTTTCATTTAGTTCCTAGCAATAAAAAAATCCTCAAGTCACATTTGAAAATAATTTGTGAAAGGAAATTTGTACATGTCCACTAAATAACCAGTTACTCCTACTTCATTGTTTTAGAAAAATTTTTTTCTCTAATTTTCAGACTCAGAATCATTCAAGCCAAAAAGTACAACCGTCCATCCCCCAAAATCTCCCTCCAAGGAGGCTCGTCCCCTTTGCTGGATGAGGACAGCCATGCAACAAATGTGTCTGGAAGCAAACAGGGTAGTGATGACGAAGATGACAGTGGCAACGACAGTGATATCACTACAGGAACAAATGTAGGGGTCATATCAGAAGGAGAGGCAAGTACTATTTTGCTCTAATTGTCAAACCACAAATTATGCAGTTCGTTTATGAACCCACTCTCTATCTTTTTCACACACAAAAATGAAGAAAACATTATTCTGAGTGTGAAGTACAAAATTGAAAAATACTCAATCCTGAGAATCTGTTGAATCAGTGTGTTAGAGTTGGGATAAAATGGCAGAAGAAAAGTACAAGTCTCTCAAAAATTAAGTATGAATGGAATGATTACAATCTATTGACTTATGGAAATATTTCATCTCATATGTTAGAAGGAATGAATGACTGTCTTTTTGGCATGTTTAACAGAATGATGGGTATGAGAAAAAATTATTTGAATGGGCCCCAAGAAATTCTTGTCTGATATAAATTAAGTATTGTTTGAACAATTGAACTCCTTATCATTTTGGTTCTTGCAAGGTTCCTTCAGGTGTAACATATCTGTAAGGGAAGAAACCCTCTTGCTCCAGGTGTAACATATCTGTAAGGGAAGAAGCCCTCTTGCTCCAGGTGTAACATATCTATAAGGGAAGAAACCCTCTTGCTCCAGGTGTAACATATCTGTAAGGGAAGAAACCCTCTTGCTCCAGGTGTAACATATCTGTAAGGGAAGAAGCCCTCTTGCTCCAGGTGTAACATATCTGTAAGGGAAGAAACCCTCTTGCTCCAGGTGTAACATATCTGTAAGGGAAGAAACCCTCTTGCTCCAGGTGTAACATATCTGTAAGGGAAGAAACCCTCTTGCTCCAGGTGTAACATATCTGTAAGGGAAGAAACCCTCTTGCTCCAGGTGTAACATATCTGTAAGGGAAGAAACCCTCTTGCTCCAGGTGTAACATATCTGTAAGGGAAGAAACCCTCTTGCTCCAGGTGTAACATATCTGTAAGGGAAGAAACCCTCTTGCTCCAGGTGTAACATATCTGTAAGGGAAGAAACCCTCTTGCTCCAGGTGTAACATATCTGTAAGGGAAGAAACCCTCTTGCTCCAGTAGTGTAAACTAACAAAAATGAGAGCATTTTAAACTTTAATAATGACACTTGTGAAATTAAGTTATAATGTTTGTATGAGTTTGTTCCATAATTTTTAACATCTTTTCTTTTAAAAACAAAGAGTTCCATCTTGTTCCTCTGGTGACAAGAGCAATTTATGGTCAGTGGTTCAACAGTCCCCAAAACTCTTTGAATATTTCAACTCTTCTCAATTACTGTATATTTGATAAAAGTTGTTATGGGATATTGTCGTTCTGAGATAATTTACTTTACTTTAAATTTTAGGAAGATGATCCCACAAATGCAGAAGATTGTGAGAAGAAAATTGAAAAGTTACAGCGAGTAAGTTTCTACTGTTACTTATATCTCAATGAGTCAATTAGTAACTGATTTGTAACTTTATATGAAGATTAAAAGCCTGCTATTTACTGATTCTCCAAATTCCTTTTCTCCTTTTGTATTTGGAAATTTTAATAGTTCTACTTTTAGCTGTGAACAGAAACAGAGAATCAGATTTGAGTAAAATTCCAATTGTTAAATTTTTTCTATTATTAAGGTGAACGAGTAAATTGTTCATTTTAGATTCAAACCACCAACCAGTTGAAGAGAAATTCTTGCCCAGAATGTTTTTCTATTGGAGAAAAATAATCTTTGATTTTTACTTAGAATATTTATTCAACCTTCAATGCTGGCTTGATTTTTTTTCCATTTCATTCTAATTATTTGACTAATATACGTAAATATCCAGTCTCATTTGAGCCAGAATAATTTAGATTAAAATTGGAGTGGATACATTCTTTTGCAAATGCCCTTTTCTTTTCCTCAAACTTATTTTTCTGTATGTGTCAAAAATTTATTCTCTTTATCTGCAGCAACACAGCCAATATAGGGATAAAGTATTTGAATCATCGTATAAACTGCGAGCAGTTTCTTTTGGTCAGGACCGTTATAAGAGAAGGTATTGGCTGTTGCCATATTGTGGTCGGTTGGTTTTGGAGGGTTTGGAATCTGGAGCCATGGACAGTGAAGATGAAGAAGACAGTGATGAAGAGGATGAGGAAAATGGCAATGAGGCTGACAATGAAAATGATGATGATGATGAGACGAAATCCCCCACAGAAACTGAAGACATTAAAGACAGTATTAAGAAAGAAGTAAAGAGTGAAGGAGAAGATGAAGAGACAGAAATGGAGTTAGATGGGGGTGAATGCACACTTTCTGCTAAGCCAATAGCCAACAGCACTCCAGTAAAAGAAGAATCTCCAAACGAGGAGAAAGAGGGCAGAGAACAACAACCTGATAAAAGTACAAGTCCAATTATCAAAGAAGAGAGTCCAACTAATTTATTTCTACAAAAACCAGAAACTACAAAGTTCAGTGACTTAATCCATATATCCAAATCTGAAGGTTCAACATCCCCAAATACAAAAAGTTCTTCTGTACATAACTCTCATAACATCTCATCACATACCCCCCCTTCATCATCGTCATCTGTAAATACATCGTCATCTGTAAAGAACACTTCCATATCCACAAACTCTGATACCAAATCTAGCTTCATCAGCATTGACTCCATTTTGAAAAAGGATTATGAACCAAACAGTCAGACTTTACCATTTCTGCCCTCAATGGCTGCCACATATCCTGTACCTCCCCTTTTTGCTGATCAGCTTCTCAAGGCAACAGAAATCAATGAACAGAAGCCATGGTTCAGCATCCTTCCCAGAATGCCATGCGATGAGACTTCTCTGACTCGATCGCCCCTCAACATATCACATCGGATGCTGAACAATTCCCCGTTCCTCTTTCATCATCCTTTACCATTCCATGCCTTTCCAGTGCGCAGCCCAACATTTGCATCATTCCAAATGGGCCAGATCCAGGGAAACCCGATGGACCTGAACCTCAGCACCTTGGGTAGCAATACAAATTCTTCAAATTCATTCTTTAAAGTGCCACATGTCCCCCAGGAAATTTCCTCCTCTTCTCGCTCTTCCACACCATCAGCATCATTGACCAACACCATTACTAACATGACTAACACAAATTCCTTGACATCCAATGGATCTGCCAACATGGATTTGATGATGGATCCTGACCCAGAGGGTTTACTGAAGAGTCTTCAAGGTGAACTCAAGCCTATACCAAAAGGTAAGTTTTTCATTTAAGATGTCTGTCTTATAAAATACTACAAATTATTTGTTCTAGATTTTAGGAAGTTCTCATGACAGAAAAGAAATTAAAGCATGTTTGAAGTCAGCAGGTCTCAAATTAACTGCAGTAAATATGTTGGGGATGAATTTTGCAAATTTTTAAATTTCTTTTTGGCGACTGATCTGTTGGTTCAAGAGTCATGAGAGTTTGATAGCCCTAGTGGTATGAGCAGTGGTTCTCAAACAATGGACTCTGCATGCTTGTGTGCCCTAGGATATCTAGGTATACCCTAAGAGTAGCTAGGTTCTCCCCAAGGCACCTGAGGAGTAAAGAAGTATGCATAATAAAATTAGGTGTAATTGTTTTATTTGCAAAACTTAATTTTTTTCAAATGCAGATTTGCAGTTTCTAAAAAAAGCCCAAATTGCTTATGAAATATCGGAAATAATTGCACAGAAAATGAAATCTCATATTTTAGCCTAGGTGGTTATTTAACTTTTGGGCAGAAATATTATCAAGACGGTGAGTGATAATAGATATGAAATAATCTGCTTGTAGCATCATTTTCTGTAAATACTTGAAGTACACTGGCAGAGCCAGAGATGGGATGGGTTCAAAACTCCCCTCCATTTATTCTAGACAGACCCTCATAATTTATGCAGAAATGAAGGGAAAATCGTGTGTGCTGGATTAGGGTTAGTTTTAACTGATAGGAAAAGAGGAATAAATATAGAAATTTAAAAAAATTGTGAAGGTTACATTTTGACAAAACTCAGTTACATATGTAGTGATTGGTGATGGCAATGATTTTTGAGTTGGCTCTGACTTTATTAAAGGAAATGAATTATACAATAACATTTTAGAAATCAGATGGAACTCATTGCCTCTTTTCTGTCTCATCGTCACTAAAAGGATTGAGATCAAAAAAAATCTGATGATGGAATCATTAGTCATTCTGTGATGGAAGTGGGGATAATTTTCATCTCTTTTGGATTAGCTATTATTTTGTGAGACAAATTTAACGTTTTGAAAATTTGAGTCCATTGTGTTATATCGGGTCTACAGTGTATGTTGTTTCTTTATAATCGTTGTTCCTCTCTCCTTCTCTTCTTACATCTCTCGGGGGGGGGGGATTTTTGTTTGTTTAGGCTTATATTTGTGTGAGTATTTTTCTCAAGAAAATGTTTCTATCCAAATATTTATTGTGACCATCATTTATATTTTCTATATTTTAGTCTTGGATATTTTTTCATTTCTTGCAGCAATGAGAACTGGATGGTGGCACCTTGCAGATATTGAACACCTGAAAGGCGTGCTAAAGTGCCTTCATCCTCGAGGAATACGTGAGAGGAACCTTCAGAAGTCTTTGCAGAAATACTTTGACCTTGTGTGTCAGGCTTGCACCAAAGATGTCAAGGACGGTCAGTCAGGATTTTCTCTTTTATTTGAATTTATTTTGAAAATTCTTCTCTCTGATCTAGACTAGAATTTTTTTGGTTATACCAATTTACTGAACATAATTGTCTTTGAATAGGTCAGTTGATCTTGCCTGATTGAGATTACCTGTTTTGTGGCCGATGTTGGCCAAAAACTGTATTGAAAAAATATTTTTCCAAAGAAATATTTTATGCATGACATTGTTTTCTGTTTTTCAGAATTTAAATTAAAGGAGAGAGAAGAGTTTCGGTTTGTGTCCACTACAGGAGCCCCACAGCCCGATTCCAATTTGATGTCAGAAGTGGCACATCGAGTCGAGAATGAAATCTTAGAGGAGATTATGAAGCTTGAGGAACGGGTCTATTCTGCAAGTTTGCAGGTGAAAATACGTGATCGGCAGGACGACCAACAAGCCAATGCATCTTCCAAGGTAACCAAGAATCTTGAAGATCAAGCCATAGAAATTTCTTATGTACATACAATCCACACACATAAAACCTGTTCAGATTTATAAACTATTTGAGTATTCTAGAAAATACCCGCAAGTATTCCAAAGCTGTAATGGAAAAATACTGTAAATTTTTTTAATGTGAACTTCAGTCTTGCCGACTACTGTATCCATTGAGGTTAGAATTCCAGCATCAAATTGACTTGGTGGACATGGAAGAATACCTTGAGTAAATGAGTGATGAATAATCACGACCAATTCCCAGGTTTTGCAGAGATTCAAGGAAGATAGATCTTTTGCTAAGTTTAAAATTCTCTGACTTTTTGTTGTAGGAAGGGTGGGTGGGTGGGTACTAATCACATCTGGAGCCATAGAGTAGAATCTCCCTTTGTTTGTCATGGGAAGGGCTGGTGGGTGGGTAGTAATCACATCTGGAGACATAGAGTAGAATCTCCCTTTGTTTGTCATGGGAAGGGCTGGTGGGTGGGTACTAATCACATCTGGAGACATAGAGCAGAATCTCCAAAAAGAAACCATGTCCTGTTGCTGTTTATACTTCAAAATGTTTTTTTGATGACTTTGGCTCTGACATATGAGAATCTCAGAGTTGCAGGTTTAATTCTTGAACCAATAAAAAAAAGTTGATGAGAAATTAAAAGATATTACGCTATGACTCTTACCAAAGATTGTATTTGTATTCATCATTTTCATTTTATTTTTTTGCAGGGTTCCAAACTACCTCAAAAAGCAGCGACAGAATCTCCTGGGAATTCCAATGAGAAACCTGTTTCAGGGAAAAAGAAGAGCCAATCTCTGATGGAAGATGCTCGTGAACGATTAGTAAAGCTGGAAAGGAATATTGAACGGCGCTATTTGAAACCTCCATTATGTAAAAAGTAAGTGCAAAGCATTGGGAATGAATTTAGATCCTTTTTTTGCATGCAGGCAATGTTAGATACATATTGTGTCGCCCTGGAATTTATTTAATGAGTGCGGTGCCATTCACTTTGGTTACCGTACAAAGATTTATTTGCTTTAAAAGTAATTGATAACACTCTCATGCAAATTTAGATAGAGAAGAAAAAAAAAATTTGGTAGTTTTGTTACACTGGCTACATATTTTGAATATTGTACTTCACAAAAATCAGATATTGGCATTGTTTTTGTTATGGTTTGTTGGTCATTTGAATATTCGAAGATCCAATCTAATTTTCGAATTACCCCAGTAGCAGCTTCTACTCCTTTCTTATTGTTTAGGACCGTCTTTTTTTTTCTTTTCTTTTGTAGCCATTTGAAACCATCTTTTGCAAGAATCCATGTTAGACATTTTAGTTTTAGCTTTTCTTGTTCTTTCATCTCCCATGTTTGTACACCGCATTGTAGTTGAGATTTGATTATTTCGACTTTCATTTTGCTGGATGATAATTAATTTTACAAAAATAAAATTATATCAGTTTAAAAGTAAACACAAAATCATGGATGGCCAGAATTAATTAAGTTTAATAATGATGATGGCAACAACTAAGATAATGATTCTTAATCTGTCGGGTTCATTCTAAGCTAATAACCTTTTTTACAGATTGATTCATTTGGACTATTTCCCCTCATAGTATTTGTCTTTATTACAACATTTTGGCCGTAATATCTTCCGGTCTTTCTCAGCTGTCTGTCACATTCAGCAAAACTGTCTGGGAATGCTGGACAGAACCATCTATCTGATCCACCAGGGATTTGCTGTTCTAATTCTTATAATTGTTACATTTGGTGTCCTTCCTGAGGGAATCTCAGAATTTGTAATAATCAATTCTTTAATCTGCCTCATGGAACTAGATGACATTTCCCAGCACTTTTATCCTTAAGTTATGTCCTCTTGGACATCCAGGTAATGATTTATTTTTCTTTCAATCACTTTGAACCTAATATGTTTTCCTAATCAGTGGCTCCTCTATATGTTGTTATCTATGCTTGGCCTACTGATTGAGTGATTTGAACCTTGTACTTGCTCTTTTTGTTTCGATTGTCTTATTCTCCAATGTTTTTGCCTATTTTGACTTCATTCTATAGAGTTCGGTGTGCCTCTCTATACATGATTAGTTAGGCTCAATTACAGCTTTCCAATGTTTCTCAAGCCCTATTTCCTTGGAAGTTCATTGAATGAGAACAGTATATTCCTGTGAATCTCATAAAAGATTCCATTCATCCCCCCTGAAGGGTTGGTGAATGCAACTGGCTTCTGAAGAAGGTTGAAGATAACAAGAGATTTTGAAATTGGTCCAAACGAATCAATGTATAATAGTAACAGCACTTACGCTTGGATATTCATATTGATATAATGTTCTGAATAGTATACTGGGAAAAAAAAAATTGAGAATTATTTGACAAGCCTTTTTTTTCTTCTTTCAATCATTTTGAGGGGACAAAAATATGGACTTTCTTATTTGCATTGTTCATAATCAAGTTTTCCCTTTTGAGGCATTTTTAACAGATTTCTTTGCTTCAAGAAATGAATGTTTGGATTTGTGTGAATTTTACTACAGTCATGTTTCATGTTTGTACAGTCATGTTTTCTTAGAAATATTTGTCATTATTGTTATTTATGAACAAACCATTTGTTCACTAAAATATACAAATGTTGAGGTAAAAATTCTGAAGGAAAACTAACAGACTAACCACACATACTCTTTTAGAACAATAGGCTATTATGTAAAAGGTTAATAGAATTATTTATTGAAGCAATTTAAAATTAGTTGATGACATGACATTTTGTTGGTGGTTATCAGGAGTGTATAACAACAGGCTTAGCTGATAGTTGCTACTGATACTATAAGGATGACCAACATAGTTGGAGGGGAAAGAGAAGAAAGGTACTTAAATAAGAGGGTAGGAAGGGAGAGTGGCTGATGGCTACTACTTATACTGTGTGTGATAGACAGGGCTCATTTTGTACATTATTTTTTTTTTTTTCAACCACTTACTTTTTTTCTTGTAGCATCCAGATCAACTTGGCTCATATCACTCTGCCTGGAGACAACCACTCTAGCAATTGCCATGACAACAGTAAAGATGAGGAAGAGGACGTTCCACCTGGATTACTCACCTGGCGTAATGCCGTCCAGTCATCCTTGTCAGCTGCACAGTTAACACTGTGTGCGAATTTGTTGACCAATTCAATAGCATGGGAAAAGTCAATAATGAAAGTGGTAAGAAACAATCATTATTGTACATTCAGGTTGGGTCCACTGATTACAGCAATTACCATTGATTTATGAACAAGTTAAGAAGTCAGACTATAGATGTACTAGTTTGATCTCAGGGATTCCATCTCCTTCAAAGCAAGGTCATTTAACAGCCCTTTCTTTGGAATTCTTGTTTTGGTTAGTCAGTGATTTAATGGAGTTAAATCTAGCCCCAGAAGAGCTAAATTGGCAAATTTTGTTTCAATATGTAGGCCTGTCAGTCAGTGATGGTCATGGGTATTGGAGATGCTAACACATCTGAAAATTTGAAATTCCCTCTTGAGTATCCTTCATGGTGAGAAGGCTTCTTACTTTGAATCTGAAATTACCATTTCATAACAGAATAACCACTATTACTGGCAGTATTTGCAAAATCCCAAATACTGTGTGTTTGTGTGTTCACCTCAGAAGTTAGCTGCCAATTTTGAACTTGAAAGAAAAAAAACCCAAAATACTTCAATGTCACAGAATTAATCGGTTTGGGAAGGAAAGGAAATAATTTTCCATTTCTGCCTCTGAAGATTTTGTTATTTTTCTTTCAGCTTTTATTTCTTGTTTGTAGAGAGAATTGTTTAAAACTCAAGAATCTTATTGACATTATTTCTTTATTTCATGGTAATATACACAACGCATAGATCTTTAAAATATTAAAAATAGTATTGCTAGCTGAATGTGTACTATGGAGGAGAGATTCGGCTGGTGTATATATATAATGAACTTGTGATTTTCTTTTTCTGTTTGTTTCTCTGTCAGTAACAAAGGATTTTTCCACAAGTAACAATTTTGCTGATGAAAATAACTCCTACCCACCATTTGGAACAGTGGACTCATCTGCTTAGTTTTGATTACATATCCTTACACTAGATTCATTAGGAGTAAGATCAGTAATTTTTTGTAACATGATTTACTTGATTTTAGCCTGATAGTCTAATAGGTCACATTGCTGGAGCATTTGGAGGAGATGTGCCTATCAATGGCTTGTGATACGAGTCCGTTTATCATTGTCAAAAGTACCCTTTCTAATTTTTATTATCAATGTTATTAATTTCAACTTTTTGTGTTTTTCAGCTTTGCCAAATTTGTCGTAAAGATGACAATGAAGCAGAACTATTACTGTGCGATGGCTGTGATAAGGGTTACCATACATACTGCTTCAAGGTATTTTCTATATTTAGTCATATTTCATCATCATCAAGTTCTAAATTCTTTTTATCTCTTTCTAATAAACATTTATTTGAAACCATCAACTACCAATGAAAACTGTCTACTGGTCAGCATGGGTTTCTTCAATTTTTAAGGGGTTCTGCTTGCCTATCTATGTATGTGTCATGAGTACAGGCTACAGCAATGGGGCTGGTGGGCTGAAAATTTGAACACTTACTTCCATTTTAGAGAAAACTACCCCCACCACCAATATGTTTCTAGTGGAGAGCTTCAATTCACAATGTAAATTCACGCTAAATTGGTCACTTAATTTATGCCTGGACTTTTTTGAAGACTTTTTAATGATCATTGGCCAACAAAAGGTGAGAAAAGTAACTCATTCATTCAACTTATACCTATACATCAAAACCCACACTAACCAAAACTGCAATCTTCAGGCTATTCCTGTACAAGATGATTCATTTCAAATGTAATTTTTATTTCATTTACAGCCAAAAATGGACAAAATCCCAGATGGAGACTGGTATTGTTATGAATGTATTTCAAAGGTAAGCATTGTTTTTGTTTGTTTTTTTTTTGTCTTTTTAAATGACTTTTTTTCTCATCAATAATTAGAAGAATCGAGAATGATTTTAAACTATAGTTTTGTGTCCCTTCTCTATTTTGATGCCTCCCCTGAATCATGAATATGATTTTCTAAGTATACCATGAATAGGAAAAAAAAAATTTTTTTGACTCTTGACTTTTTAAAAAAGTTTTTGTTTTTAATCAATCAAAATATCTGCAGTGTGACATTTTATGATTAGGTATTTTTGATTCTGCATTTTATCATAACAAGCTGTAACTCATGATATCATGGATTCATTCTGGTGGTGGTGGTGGGGGGAATAATTATCAAATGTATTTTGAGCCAACTGTATTTGAAACTGGTATATATATGCACAGTTTTTGCTTTTATTGCTGTCAGTTGGCTTTACTAATACTTCACTTATGTGCCAAATTTTGCATTGCCTTTAATTTTATAAAATATTACATTGCTACGAAGATAATTCCCAAGAGAAACTAAATCTATTGGAATTTTATTCAGTCATACTACTTGGCAATGCAAATAGGCTCTGAATCAGAAAATAAGAGATGCAAAAAAACTTAAATATTTTCTGTCTGGAAAGTTCTTCAAATTTTTTTTTTTTCTTTTTAAAATATAGTGGGCACTTTTTAAAAAAAATACCTTCTTGAAATTTTTTTTATCGTGGTTTTCCAAAAATGTTATCAAATTACTAATGATTATACTTATTTGACCTTGAAAGAATAGTGTTCTACTAATCTATAAATGTAAAGTTATCAAATGGGCCTGTGTTTTTGAAAAACATTTTGATGATTTTTTTTTTTCTCTTTCAATTACATACATTAAATTTCACGAGTAGCAGTAGTGCGTAATTCAGAAATATGATTTACCTTCCCTGACATTTGAGTAGGTGTTTACAGAATATTGATGGGCTCTTGACATTCTTATCAGCCATTAAAAATTGAAAACAAACATACTATTGGCAGGATATATGGTAGGGGGGGGGATAGAAACTGTATTTCTTGTGCTTTTTCACCTGTAACTATCTATTTGCTAAATAATTGTATTTTTCACAAACTTTTTGGTCGAAAGTGGTCAAAAACATAAACATGGCCTTGGCCTGCTCAGAAATCCTCTGAGTTGGCAAAAGTATTTTTCTTTATGACTAACTTTGCTATTTTCTTGCTTTTATAACCAAAATTCAACTTTTAAAGAAGATATTCAAATATAGCTATATGTTTTAAAAGAGCATAAAAATAGTCGGTAAGAGTTGCTAATTTCAAGGAATCAATCCAGCAGTTAATTCTCGTTTTGTTTAGGCTAAAAATCCTATTGACTCTAGGAAACAGATTGATGTCTTATATTGTACTTTAATATTTCTATCAGATGTGACTTACCATCTGTTAATAATGATTAGAGATTGGAAATTTTCATTTTGACTTCAAATAACTGAATTCACACAATTATTTCCAGTAGAAGAAATTATTGATTGAGGTTGATTTTTATTTAAGGCTACAGGCGTCCCCTGTTGTGTTGTTTGTGGCAAGAAAAATGGTAAACTGGCTTTATGTGACGAATGTCCTCGTGCTTTTCACATAGACTGCTTAATTCCTCCATTACAAAGGTAAGTTTTAAGTTTTTGACACTCTGAAACTGTTCATTTTCACAATGAATTATGTTTTGGAGTAAAAAAAATTATATATTTAAGGTTATAATATATATTTTAGTTATGTAATCAAAAACTTTTCATTTTCTTTATTTATCAATGTATGTTAATGCTCTCCTAGGATGTCTGGAGTAATTTCAAATTAATAGTGAACAGTTTGTTCAGACAATTGTTGTTCAAATCTGATTTATATTGTAAACATCCCAAGTGTGTCAAAAGTAACAATAGTGGTTGATCAGATTGAAATATTTCAGATAAATGAAAGGGATAAAAATAAGTTTCTATTTAGTACAAAAAATTATTGAAAGAAAAGTTAAAACAGTTTGATGAAATGAAATAAATCCTGAAGAGCTAATCTTGATTCTTTAAGTTAATCATCTTTTTCTTTGCAAGGGTTTCATATCTTACTAATTTAAACTTTTTTTAAAAAATTACTAAGATCAACTCTTGGATCAGTCTGAGTATTGTTGAATGTTTTTTTTTTTTCAGTTGATAATTTTGAGAGATTAAGAGTCAATGAATGTTCAGAAAGATATTCACAGATTCAGAGCCATTTTAAACAATTGTTTAAAATTATTTTTGTTTTTGTTTATGGCTTTTATACATAGGTAGATCTGTTTATCTGAACATCATATTGTAAAAAAAAAAAGGCTACGAAGACATTTTCTTGACCATTTTAATGTCTGTTTTTTTTTTTTTAGTTCTCTTTCAAGTGGCAATGAAAGAAATCTCTTCATTATGACTTTGTTCAGAAAATTTTATGTTGAATGCAATGTTATGGTATTTTGGTGTCTACAAAAAAAGTTCCTATTTTTATTTCCAGATTACCAAAGAAATGGTTATGTGCATCTTGTGTTGCTGAAAAGGTACTTCTGTTTTCTTAAATGCATTTTATCTTTCCTACACCTATCAAGTCTATTCTTTTTCTAATATTTCATATTCATTTCCTCTCCTGTAAGTCAAGGCAGTGAATTAAAACTCTTTGTAAAATTGAATCTTCTTTGAGGTCCTTTTATTGACACATTCACAAGTGAGAGGAAAAATGCTTAAATTATCTTGAGGTAATGATTCTGATTGATCCTTGCTGCTCAAGAGACACTTCATTCAGATTAATTGGCAGGGAGGGGTGTATGTTTTTTTGCTGATGAATATTCAGTAAGTAGAAAGTAAGCCACTTCAAATTTTGATGTGAAAGTTTGCACAGAAAGGTTCTACTAATTATCCTGATATTTATGATTTTTCATTTGAATTGATTTGAGCCTGTAATGGTATTGATCGAATTATTATTTCATACTGTCAGTAATAATAAAATATTAGATGGGCAAAGATGATGCCATTTCTGAGAAGTCGCCTTATTTATAACCAGTAGGCATAATATAGTACATTTTGAGTGCCATTCTCACTAAAAAAATGTCCTTAGTCACCAGGATTGTTTTTGGTGGGTTTTTTCTTAATTAAATATTGGGTTCTAAAGAAGTATATTGACTGATATTGCATTCCTTTGAATCTTAAATTTAAAAAAATATCATTAAAGGGAAATAAAAAGTCAAAGCGAGGTCGAAAGAAGAAAGAAGAAAATCCCAAAAAAGAGAAGAAAAATTCTGAAAGCAATAAAAGTGATGAAGAGAAGAAGAAAGAGCAACATGCAAAGGATATGTCTCTCTGCAAGTGAGTATGTTTTCAATTCCTTCAGGGTTTCTTTCATAGTCTATCATTTCTTGAAGCAGATAAAGATATCATATCTAAACAATCTTGTAAATTATTGAACACAGCAATTACAGTAATTTAGAAAGCTTATAAAAAATTTGGAAGTTCAACCCGGTTTGTGTAAAGCAACCCCAAAAGCTTCTAATTAGAATAATTTTAAAATCATTTTGAGATATTCTGTTTTTATTCTTGTAAAATTCAGAGATGCCTTCATTTCTTTTATTATTTAAAATGCAAAATATTTATACTGATTCCAAGTTTTTTTTTTCCAGAGTGATTTTGTTAGAACTGGAGAAGAACGAAAATGGCTGGCCATTCTTACAGCCCGTGAATCAAAAGCAATTTCCATCATACAAAAAGTATATTAAGAAACCAATGGATTTCTATACAATGAGACTCAAACTCAGGGATAACCAGTGAGTAATAGAAAATATATTCCTGCATGTTCACACTTTTTGCAACTATTTTACAACTAAAACCACATTAAACATTTCTCATTCTTAAGAGGGGGAAAAAAAAAAAGAAAGAATCCTCCCCCAAATGAATGTCTGATGTCCGGATGATTAGTGAACACAAAAAATGGTTTCATCCTTTTCTCTTCTCAATCATTGTTTTGTGAAGAATGAGTTTTGAATCCTTTTTTTCTTTCTTGAAAGCTATCAAGAAAACGGACTTTTACATGAGAGCATTTTGATGTTGATATTTAACCTTGAAAAATCTAAAATTATTTTAAATTGAATTCTTTGTTCTGGTTAATTTCAATATGCCATCAAAATTCTTCAGAAATAATTGGTTAATGTCAGATGATGCAAATGTTTCTTGACAAGATCTACCTCAGCAATCACCTTCGTCTAAATCTCTAAATACACAATGCCCTGTTCGCTCCTCTTAAATGCTCTCAATTCCCTAATGTGCTCTCCTTCATTCACCGTGATGTCAAATTAGCCTACTTGCTACTTATTTATTCATTAGATGATTTTTCAGATAAATTTAGTTCTAAAGAAATCTTTTTTGAAAAATGCTTTGAATATGTAATTGATTTGTTTGAATATAAGTTTTGATTTTGTACATTTTTATTGTATTTATTTGAAAAAAAAAAAATGAAAAAACAAGTCCTTAACATTCCATCTTTAGTTTGAACTATCAAATTTTTTCTTCCCATCCTTGATGTTAACACAAGATTTTGGCTGATTCATTTTACAGCCTTTTCCAGGTGCAACACATAATGTAACATCTGCAATTTGAAGGCTGTTGAATGAATTGCCCAAAATGTTAACATCAAAGATGGGAAAGGGACTGGAATGATACTTTTTATTTAATTAAAAGGAGAAAAGTTTTTAGCTAACAAAATCATTTCATAAAAGAATAGATTTTGCTGGAGAAACAGAAAATGATTGAAGATCTTAACATTCAATTTTTATCTTAATTTTTTGTTTCTTTCTTCCTAGATATAAATCAAAGGAACAGTTTGCTGCAGATGTCCACTTGATATTTGACAACTGTGAAATTTTTAATGAAGATGATTCTGAAGTCGGTAAAGCAGGCCACAATCTTCGTGAATTCTTTGTAAAACGTTGGACTGAACAATTAACGCAAAGTGGAAATGCAGATGACACACCACCACCACAACCACCACCATCATCATCATCTACAGTTAGTAAAGGAGTAGGGGATAATGACTCTACAGAAGAGAGCTAGGGCTTAAACACTTTGAAAAAAAAAAGTATCCCTTTCTCCTCCTTCTGTGTTACAACAAAAATATCTTGGTGGTTTCTGCAAACTCCCACTTCAAATTGTTTGTATTTTGCATATTTTCAGAAATGTTATGTGAATAATAATAATTACAATTACAATACTGCTACTATTAATACTAATACCAATACATTTTGTAAATTTCTCATAATACATAAATTAATTTGGTGTTTGAGATGTCTGGTGGCCTGTACATAGCAACTGTGTTTTTGTTTATTTCTTTAAAAAAAAATTTTTTTTTTAAAGTTTTGCTTCTAGGGAATAATTTTATGACTTATTGTTTTTGTATTTATGAAGTCTGCCACAAGTTCAGATAAATGTTGTCATTCTTCTTCCATTTGACCCGGATTTATATTTTTAATTTATTTAAAAAAAATTTTAATTGTTTCATTTTGTTCATTTTCCACATTTTGTCACATTACAAGAGAATTTTATTTTTGGTAAAATTTCCTTCTTTTCAAAATCATAGAAACCAATTATAAACTTGGCAAATACATTGAAAATTTGAAGATTCACAAAGTGCAACATAGATCTGCTTTGGTATATCACGTTCTGTATATATCTACGCAATTGATGATGTATCAAAATTTCCTTTCACATCCGACTGCTGTAAATCAGGATGTCAATTACATGTTATTCTCCATTGAATGAATGTCTTTAGTACATTTCACTTACTTTGATTATTTTAAGTCTCTGTTTTTATTTTGTCAAAAAAAAAACAAACGGGAGAATGTTAACAAAAAGGACTTCACGTAATAGAAAAGTGTTTTTCTTTCTCCAATTCACTTTCCTTATTTCTCATCAATCCACTCTTATGCTAATATATAAAAATACAATTATTAGGATGCAAAAGGCTGCTTATTTCTTTGAAAAGTAAGATTCAATTAAATCAATAGATCACCTGCCATGGAAGCAATTGTTTTGATATAATTTTACTCATGGAATAGTTCATTGTAAGACTATGGATACAGAATATAATATTGTACATATTATTTGGCATTCCAAGCAAGTATCCTGATTCTCTCCATTTTCCTCTTCTCTTCTGGTATTTGATGTGATATCTTTGTTTCTTTGAATACCTGGTATTTTAGGCTAAAAGACTATCTCTGACATGCAGAGCTGTTCCTCTTTTTCATTGAAAATTCAATGTCACAAACAAAATGTCAAAAAATATTGACTGCGGTGTAAATTCTTTTCTTTTTTAAAAAGCAAAGTTGACGCATTTTCTCTCTAGATCCACAGCTGACCTGAATTAAGATTAGTAGAGTAAAGGAAGAAGCCGGGAAGAAAATTGATTTTTTTTTTTAGTCCTGCAATCAAGATTTTCTTCTATTAATCAGTCAGATCAAAAAGATTTTTCACAAGGAAGAAATTTGAAATAAGTATGTGCATGTCTTTATCAAGTATTTTCACCATTTTCTAAAGCTTTCATTCACACTTTAAAGTTTGTTTTTTTTCGAGTGGGACAATTGATATTTTTCAGCATCAAATTGAGAACAATTTTAGAAATTATTCAGTAATATATATTAGTATCAAAGATAACTTTAATTCTAGCAATGTGTTAATGATAAATGAAATATATTTGGCATGTCTCATGCATTCTGTGATTGTATTATGTCATCAAATTCTAAATTTATCCCTTGAAAATAGTAACTTAACACTCAAGTAATTTTTCATGGGAAATGATTTAACTATCCTGTGAAAACTAGTAAAGTTGCACTTTACAGCATTATCTTCAATACTATTTTGGAAAAAAAACACTTATTTTTTGGCAGGGAGGATTATTTCAAACTGGGTAACTATTTTTCATTTTATATAATTTATTTGAATGATTAAGTATTTTGAACAATAAATGTTAGAGCATACCCTGCATTTATCTTCAAACTCAAGTTTTAAAAAAAACTTTAGAAAACATGATTGATAATTGGTGGTATAATTTCTTTTATTCATTGATACTTTAATACTGTTTTAGATTTTCTACAGATGTGAATTGTTTTTGTTTTTTTTTCCTTTTTCTTTTTGGTTTTTTCCTTTTCATTTGTCTATAGTAATCTTTGAAAACATTATGCTGTATCAACAACTGGAGATAATTTTATTATGCTTTGAACTTATCAATATCTTACAATATTTCTAATTCACTAATATTGAGCAATGTTCACTTGAAAGTTACTTTTATATTGTGCAATATATCTGACTCCATAATTGCCTTAGCAATATTATTTGGTGTGCTTTACCGAATTGGACAAAAGACTTTTCTCACTGGATTCAAGTAACAGGAATATGTAGCCTAACTTGATAAGGGACATAACTCTTTCTCTATTAGGAATTGATCAAATATTTTAATTTAATAGAAATTGATTCATCAGCAGGGATGAATGACTAGATTATTATTCATTATATAAATCCTTGTATTGTGCCACGCTCCAGAGACCCACCATTTTTTAAAAAAATATTATTTTTATTTTCTATTTATTTACTTATTTTGGTTACATTTTGAAAAGTTTTCTGTAAAAATAAAAATCAAGATCAACCACAAACATTTGAAAGAAAAAAATGTATAAATTCTGACAACCAAGTGTTGTTGATATTTTGAATTGATGTTATGATTTATTCATGGTTTTCTCATTTATTCTTTTATTTTTTTTTGTGGAATAAAAAAAAGGTCAAAAAGAAGAAGAAAAAAAGCCAAAATCTATAAAAACCCTGGAAAAAAAAGAGGGAAAAAAAATCTTATATTTCATCATCACATTTGCATGTTGAGGTGTTGACTGATTGTATGTTGCCCACTAGAAATGTGTGGCTTTCATCTGAAGCCTCTACAATATAATTGCTCCAAAATATCTAAGGTTTATAAATAAACCCACATGAATTTCATACTTACCTTTCGTGTTTTTTTTTTCTTTTTCTTCTAATAATCTTATCCAAAATTGAATATTTTGTTGTCAATCTAAAATGGAATGGAATTTTTCTCCAGTGATTAGTGCTTGAAAATATCATATTGACAATAAATATGATGTGTAGATCAGAAAAGTGGGAAGACAGATATTGATTCTTCTGAGGGTTGAAGAAAAAAAACCAACTGGGCAAATGCAGTCCCCACCTTTTTCACTGTTGTGTTTATACCTCAAAATTCTAAATTTAGAAAGTATTTGCCTATTTATGAATTTTTCTGGAATTTCTAAATCCTAATAAGACAGACAGTTTACTCCAGCATGTAATAGTCATGACATGCTGTGTGTTCTCAATTGGAAGTTAAACTTAGAAACTCATATTCTATTTCCTTTGTGGGACCTCAACATTTTTATATTAAGGTTTGGATGTGTCATTCTGGCTTGTATTTTACTCTTTAAAAAGGTAGCACCTTCTTCAAGATCCTATCTGTAGGAAAGTGATTTTCTCTTTCAATCTGTAATGTGGAGGTTATCCGAATGAAGCAAAGGGTAATTTATTAAATCAAAAAAAGCATGATTGACTGTTCACCAATTCCAACTCTGCTCATGGTAATGTATCCTCTTGATAAGGTCAAAAAGAATAAGAAAAAGGTATTAGAAATTAAAGAATTCCTTGGCTACATTAATTCAATTCATGATCTTATCAAGTGTGAATACTCTTTGGGTAGTGGTGCTGATTTAGCTGAAAGACCTTTCAATGTCACTGAAGTGTTGTAGGAATACAAAACTTCAAAAATTGAATTCATTAACTCAAACTAGTTCTCATATACTTCATGTTGATCTCTGAGTTTTTACCCAAATTCCAAAAAATTACTTTTCAAGAATTTCTAAGGTGCCAATATTACCTCTTCTATTTATGTGAATTAGAATTGGTGTTTTGCCATTATCAGCACAAAATTGTGTTGGAATTTTCTGAGTTGATAGTCTTCGATGTTGGTTGTTTTGTATTGTGTTTGATGTATGATAGAGAATTCTTCAGTTGATTTCACTTAAGTTGTAATGTCTGAAGTCAATTTTAGCAGTTTTGTATGTGTCACATCTTGTATTTTTTGTAGGACGTTATTAAATATGTCTTCCATTCTTTTAGTTTTTGTTGAAAGGACAATTGTTGAGTGTTTGGTCAAAGCCTGCATTTTGTTAAGGGATCACTAAAGAAATTGAGTGAAACCAGTTATGGTGTCTGTTGAAAGGAAGGTTGTGTTGTCCTAAGTTGGGTTCATCATTTTTTGTGCGAAATAACAATGACAATTTTTTTTAAGAAGCTGTCTGCATATATATATGTGTGTGTGTGTGTGTGTGTGTGTGTATGTGTTTTGAGTTATGATTATTCTATTTGTGTCGGACCCGGATTTATATTTTTCTATTTGCAGTTGAGATTTTTTTGTTCTAACATCAGGGTTATCAGGGTTATCATTTGTAATGGTTACTTGAGTTAATGAAATCATTAGTATCTGACTCCAAGTAAATACCTAAATATGTAACCAACTACTATTGAATTGTAGTTTTACTATTGGTATGAAGTGAAAGGCTGACCGCTGATGATGGTTGTACTCTGTTCAGGAAAATGAAGGAAGGGTTAACTCTAAAGGTGAGAAAGAAGAAAGATCAGACCCTTTCTTTCCCTAATTGCTGTTGGCACAAGAATAAAAACGCAGCAGACCGATTACTGATGTCAAATCAAAATAGTAAATGCTAATTGTGATGTATTGATGAGGATGCTGATAAATTGTGCAATAAATAAGATAACCAGATTTAAAAACGAAGAACGTATTATTGAAATGTGTGTGAAGTATTCGATTGTAATTCTCAGAATTCTTTGGGAGAAAATATGCTTTCAAAGTTTTACTTGTTAAAATAATGTTAATAGTTCAATGTAGATATAAGTGCTTAATATTCATATGTAGTTGAGAGGGAATGGTCATATGCAGGAAGTAAAGAATCTAAAGTCTCGATTTGTATGTTTAGTGTGTGTATGAATATGTATGTCTGAAAGTGATATGGTTGTTGCATCATGTTGCCGGAACAGCCCACATTCTGCTAAATGCAAAATGAGAACTGGAAGAAGATCGAGTGGTGTGCATTTCTCTTACGTGAGATACAAAATTCATTGTCTTCTAGGATGATCTATGTCAAAATCTCAACACTAATTATCTCTGAAAAGAAAGATACTTTTTTCCAGACTTTGAAACTTTCTCAGATGAGGTTATTTTTTAGAGCAAATATCTACATGTACAACAAACACAAAAGCAAATATTTTGGTCATGGTATTACAAAAGAGAAAAATTAACACTGATAATGTTGAGCACAAAAACTGGTAAAAGTTGCAGAAGGAAAAAAGTTAAACTTGTTGAAATCATGAATTTGTTTGTTATAGGGGAATTTAGTAATTAACTTTCTATTTTTGTATTTTTAAGTTTAAATGAACACGTCCTCTGCTCAGTTCCATTGGGCAAAAACCGAGTATAGCATTGCTGTTCATATTGATAAGTTTGAAAGCATAGAATGGATACACGTGTGCATTACAGGCAATAATGTAACCTACCACAAGATGCACGTGCGGCAGTGGAGATTTTTGTTGAATAACTAGGTTTTCTGATTGAATCAGTGAACGTGTGTAGACAAATTAGATTCTAAACAAAGATAAACCCAATTTTTATCTATTTGCAATAAAATAAATTGATCAGTTGTGTTTTGAGGAAAACCTTGTTCACCTGGATTGAAGATCTACACAACAGTCGATAATTTCTGAGGTCGCCTTCATGAAATAATGAATTTTTTTGCTGCTCTTGGAGAAAATGTTCAAAATTTGATCAATAAAATGCAGACGGTATTCTAAGTAAATATCATGGAAGGTAGAATGTTAATCTCTGAAAGAACACAGATCAAAAAATATTCCAGGTTTGATTCAAGGGTAAGTGTAAAGTTGGGCTTTGTTCCTATTTGTGCCAACTCGGTGGACCATAGACTGCAGAGTCTTCATTCAAAGCAGGGGTTTTGTCATGTGCAAGTCACGCTTCAATTTCATTGCTTGGAAAGGTATTCTGCTTGCAGAACCATCTGTGATGTTGGTAAGTATGAAGTTGATTTGATCGTCTTCCTCCACCTCCGTAGAGAATTTCATTTTACACCACTTTGTTTGGAACAGTATCCAAAATGGATGGAGGAATATTCCTTTCGCAGGATCTGTTGACATGGATTTTAGACAATTTGGAAATATTCCCTCCTCTGATGTTGCTAGACAGGCAGCCGTTTCAAATTGAAAAACCTTTCAACAGAAGATCTCGACACACGTTGGTATCAGATATACCTTTATTTGAATCGTATTAAAAATTTAAAAAAAAAAAAACTCGGGAAAGAAATATAAAATTAATGCTGAGAGCCATTGTGTATCTAGAGATAATCAACATTCCACTAATTGTAAATAACAAGTTCAAATAACTTTCAGTTGAATATTCTTGAAGTAGTGGGTACTGATTTCGTATTGAAACCATAAGTAATGCATTGTATTTGTTAATCAACTTTTCATTTTCAGAATGTCATTGAAATATTAACTGAAGGATTGGCGAGAGATAAATCAATCGCAGATGAACGAAACACTCATAGCAACTTTCAATATATATTAACCGCTAAGTTTTTTTTTTTCTTAGAGAACCAATTTAAAACAACTACAGTAATTAAGTATTTTGTTTACAATTCAAGGTGTTAAATTTTCGCATCGATTTTAATAAGGAAAAACATTTCTTTTTTTGTTTCTATGCAGTGATTCGAATGTTTCAAAAGTCGATTGTGTTATAAATTATAATTTGAATCGATTTTTCCCTTAGTTTAAAAAAAACAAAACATTTCAAAGACGTTAAGCCATGTCGGTAAGAGAAGAATACATCTACTCACCTTCATCAAGTGATATCATACATTTAAGGGTCTGCAAGAAGCACAAATTTTCTCTTGGAGTTTAGTTGTTGGTAGCCTGTACCAATATACATCGAACAGGCCATTTTATCAAAACCTGTCATAAAACTGAAAAACAGAATTTTTTTATGTAGGATTAGGAACTAATTGCCCAAAAGTACCCTGGAAAATACTGTAAATTTGTTCGTAACGAGTATCTCGAATAATCGGATTCTGTTTGGATAATCTCTGAAGGTTTTTTGCTGACTCGAATCTTCGTTTTTCAAAACAATTTTCTTGAAATGATTAGTTTCTGAAAGAATCATAAAATTGTACTGTCCATTTTTGTTGATGTAGGTCGGTTGGTACATGGGTTGAATCACTTGCTCATATTTGTTTCAATATCTTGATAGCACGATTGTTGACCTCATTTCGAACAGAAAGATTTCAACCTGTTTTGTAAGTTTGAATAACGTGCTTGTAAACATAAAAAAAACCTTTTTTCCCCTCCATGTTACTTCGGAAAACGTGTGCTAGTTCTTGTTCTATTGTGATAATGCAGTCTGTTCATGAGAAATAGCAATAGACATATGTATTAGATTTCAAGCAGCTTCTGTCAACTTTTTCTCAGAATAGAAAGTATACCAACCCTAAATAAATGGTTTTTGTAGCAATCAACAACCACCGGTAGAAATGATAGGAATAATGTAAAAGTACCGTGGATTCGGATCAGTGGATTTTGTCTTTGATAAAATCTCACAAATGTTTCTAAATTTTGAAAGTTGCTTTCATTGATGTAGAATTCATGAATGGCTGCACGTGATAACTGCACAATGAGCCATTTTATAGTTGAGAAAATGGGATTCAAAATTCTTACGAACTTTCACTCGTAATATTCTTAGTTATTCTCAGAGCTACAATGCTCAATTTTGTAAATTTCATTTTGAAGCTTGGAAACTTTATACTTGTTGAAAAAAACCTGGTAAAAATGTGAGCTTTATATGAGTATATATTACATTTTTAGCAATAAAGTTAGTTGGAAATAGGAAAGTTTAGCCGATTTTAACCATTTTGACAGTTTTAGCTATTAATGACAAACGATACTTGGCAACACTGAAAAAACAAACGCGTGATAAGTCATTTATTAATTAATGTTCTTTTAATCACGTTACGTCCTCTTTCTTTCTCTCTCTGTTGTTCAACTGGAACTGACCGATTGAAAAGCGTGTGATAAAGATACACTTAAAGAAGACCCTGCAAATTGTTGAAAATTACTTCCACTGAACAAAAAAATCAAAACTCTGGCCCCACTTGAGCCAGTGTAATAATTTTTGCTCACTTATCCGTCTTCACGAAAAATACTAAAAAAATTAAAAGAAACTTGTTACTTTTTGAAAAAACAAAATATGTTTTTTCTTATGGAATCTTTACCTACAAGAAGAAATCTCTGATTTCTTCTTTTTACCAACTAAAAAAGGCTATTTTTTTGTTGTCTCTTTAACGTCATAACATTGTGTGAATGAAGTTATTGATAAACAAGCAGAATTCGTTGCTGATTTGTTTCCAATGAAGGAGGCTGGGTATTGGGATAAAGCGCATAGCAATTGAGTCATTGTCGATGTCTGTACTCGGACTGTCCGTTGATCAAAGGATTGACCTGTGATATTCACGATGCCGGGTTGAATGTATTTTTCTATTGTCTTATCTTTGTAAATTCAAATTCATCTAGTGTCATGTTTTCCTCCTGTCTTTTCTGACAAAAGAATTTACTAAGACTAATATTGTTCTGCTAATTTCTATGAGTTTCCTATTACAAAGAATGTAGAAGATACAGACAACTAAATAGTATAATGAACAAATCTATAAAAAGCTAATTTACATGAAAACGGGCACGTTCATTTTACATTACTTTTATAGCTTTGTGTGTAATTTCACAAACATATTTTAAATGCGTTGTACTTTTTATTAAGTAGAAGCCAGTACAGGAGTCTTCTTAGATAGGCTTTAGGCGCTACCGAGGCCGTCAGAATATATGATGGAGAGACTAATTCAGGGAGTAATGGTTTCGCGACGCCTACGATAGAGAGATGTGGCGAATCCTGGGGAAGGTCTATGCCCAACGACGGACGTTGAAAGACTGATGATGATGATGATAATTTTTAGTTGTGTTCTCTTCTGCTCTGAACACAACTAGATGTTGGGGATAAACAGAAAGTCAATAGATGCTATATTGATGAGGTGGCCTGAAATCAGTGACTCGTTCCCCTCGCAGCAAAAAATAAATCTCCTCTCATTAATCCAAGTTTGACACGAGGCTACATTTATCGAGTTTCTTGTGAGAAACAAACTCATACGATGAATATCCTGTCTGATGTTAATGCACACATTTATTCTCTCAAGTACCAGGATCCCCAAGGTCTGCGCTGGGGTGTACCGGGCACATTGATTTGCACCCAGCGATAGTGCAGGATATTTGAATATTATGATAATTCTAGGCAATCATAATTCAATGAACTGGTGCAAGCTCATGATGATAGGGAGCGACATCTGACTTATCGTGAGTCACAGTGTTGATAAAACTGATTAAAAGCTTCAAAAATAGACGTAGCAGAGGAAATTGATATGAAACGAAAGATCGCCCAAATATGAAATAAACCCGTTTAGAGTGGACAAACAAGTCATTGTTAAGAAAGAAAAAGAAGACTGAATATGAAAAGTGACAGAAATAAAAAGAAAAAGCAGATACCTTGTCCACAGGTTGTGAAGTTATTTTTTCTCATTGAAACTGAGGAATCACGGTTAATAGTATTGATAAAAACTATTTTTGTCGTCAAGGAAAGTGAAAATGTGAGTTTTCATCGCAAAATAATGTTGACAGCACCAGTGCTGATATGATCTTCTTCTAATCCCCAAACCCATTTTTTTTTGTCTATGAATAAAGAGATTGTGAATTTTTAGTTCCTTTCTGAAGTGTTCATGGAACCCCGTTTGCAAAAATTTCAACATCGGACATCTTCGTGTTTTTGTTTTTTTCTTTCCTTCTTCAACCATGTTACTTTCTGGACAGTAACAAGTCTAGTTCAGATATGACCTACTTGAAAATAATGTCAGGTTTTGTCTAAAAGAAAGATTATACAACCTTTCAATTTTTTTTTCTTGAGGTGATGCTACAAGAAATTGGAAAATATGACTAAAAAAATCCTATTAATTCACTATTTTTTATGATAGTTTCAATCAAAAAGAAAATGTTTTTAATTTGCTTTGTTAATACGGTTTAGAAGTCGACAGGTGATCGCTGACCAAACAAAATGATAAATTCAGTAGATTTGATATTCTGTTCAGCAAAGACAACATTTAAAAAATGTTTGAAGTGGCCTTTCCTTGATTCATTTGTTATTAGAATAGTTGGTGATTACAAAAGAAGTATTCTAAACAATATTCGTTCTATTCATAACATCAGAGCGAGTTGCATTTATCTGAGAATCTTATAGGAAATGGCATAACGGTTATCAATCTAATAGATGGAATCTTTTGTTGATCGTAGCCAAAGTGGTCAAAAGTATCCGATGAAATTCCATAGTGACACTCATTCCTTATAATCAGCGAAAGGTTTCCAAATGAAGCCGAGTCCAGCCCTTTGCCCTGTGTGGCCGTCTCGGTAGAGTATACATCCTTGTATGTGAGTTTTTTGAATAAATAAACATACATCTGTTTCATCATCACCAGTCTTTTGAAGTCCGTCATTGCACATAGACCTTCCCCAGGATCCGCAACATTTTTCTATCATGGGGCCAGTATTTTCTGAATTTGTCTAGTTCATCTCTCTATCTTGTTCTCTGTCGGCCTCGGTTTCACATATGATTTCTGGGGATCCACATTGTGAGTCGTCCATCGGTTGTCTGTCATTCTTGCAACATGACCAGCCCATTGCCATTTCAGTTTTCTAATAGATTCTATTGCGTCTCAGACTCCCAATTTCTTCCTGATATACTGTGCTGTCTTGTGATCTCTCCATGTAAGGTTGAGCATGATTCTCTCTTGCGCACGCTGCATGCTTCTCAGTTTGCAGGTCTATCTCTGGGTTAGGTTCAATGTTTCAGCCCCACAAGTGACTATCGGGAGGATGCATTGGTTGTATACTCTTCTTTTTAGGATAATTAGGATCGTCTTGTTTTTGAAGGTTGAGCTTGCTCTGCCAAGGGCTTGCCATCCTCGTGTGATTCTTCGCTTAATTGCTTCTTCTTTTGTGGGTTTCATTGAGATTCGTTGTCTTCGGTGGATGTAGTGGTCTAGTTTCCTCTGTTTTGCATCTTCGATTTTGACACTTATTCTCGATGTTATTGTTGCACATGACTTTTGTTTTACTGAAGTTCATGTGTAGGCCGACTCTTTTGCTTTCTTCGTTTAGTTCATTTTGCATTAGTTAGAGGTCGTTCAGGTTCTCTGCGAAAAGGACGGTGTCGTTGCTCAGATATTCGCCGTCTATTTTAATTCCTCTATTCTACTAGTCAAGGTTTCGGAAGATCATCTCGAGGTAGGCAGTGGAGAATTTGGGTGAGCTGGTATCACCTTGCCTTACTCCTTTTTGGAGCCAGAAGGGTTCCGAGTCCTTATGTAGCCTGATAAAGGAGTTGCTGTGATTGTATATATGTTACAGTACTTTGATGTATACAGGGTCTACACCTTGTAGAGTGATAGCCTTCATGACTACAGGAATTTCTACAGAGTCAAATGCCTTCTTGAAATCTCTAAATGCTACAGCGACTGTCATTTTGTATTCTTTTGCTTTCTCTGTCAGCTGATTTATTGAATGGAGATAGTCCATGGTCGAGTAACTTCTAAATCCAGCCTGTTCCTGTCGATGGTTTTCATCTTGTGTTTTAGTGATCGAGTTGGTGATGATTTTTGT
>OY735231.1:42848224-42985724 GCA_963457665.1 Thysanoteuthis rhombus | reverse complement strand
GGTCGAAGTTTTGTAATCGAACTTTTTGCTGTGCAAAGGTACTTCTCCTTATTTATGTTCCATTTCCATAAGAATTGCTATTGTCAGCCTCTGACGTTTTCTTCAAAGTGTCGACTTGTAAGGATTAAGGAGAGAAAAAATGTGATGATAGGTGTTAGAAGTCTTACAAAATCAATCAGTACGTAAATACTTTTGAATCAATCTTTCTTGGTAAGTATTCATTGTTTTTATTCAATTTTATTTCGACCCAAGGACAGAAGTGTAACTGACAGAGGGTGGTGGGTATCTGAAAACGTCCCCAGGTCCCCAATCGAGGGTGTCCCATCAAATTTTTATGAATACTAGTTCACCTACTGCATTTCTATTTACATTATGCAATACCATAGATCTATTTGTACACCCTTTGTGGTTCTCTTACACCAATCAAGTGCGGCTGTCTTTTTATTGCAAATTTTCTCTTTTCGTCAATTCTCAGCAAATATTGGAGGGGGTCCCTCTGGTTGGGGACTAAAGGAATGAATAGATAAAGTAATCGTGTAATAGAGAGAGAATAGAAAAAAAAACAAGTAATAAACGTGAAAAGACGTGAAGAAATAAGAAATGAATGAAAACTTGTAGATTTTCTCACAAATTGAGATACGAGTCGAAGTTTTTATGCGAAACTTCTCCATCGGGAAGTTAGTGACACTCACACACACACTTACACACACCACTGTGACTGAAATGGATTTGGGAATTAGATATATTGTAAGGCTTCGTGTGTTTTATCTTGAGAATTGAATAAAATATGCATGTATAATAATGAAAGTATTTTTTATTGATAGAAACTTAACCAAAAAGCCAATAACAAATGTGTCCGTTAGTAAACATAGAACACACACAGTTGGTATGTGCCTCAACCTTCCTCTATTTCCACCACCACACATGCATAAGTAACCTGTATACATACGGGTGTGTCTGCGTGGGTAATGTGTGTGGGATGCTAAGTAACTATAAAATGAAAAGATAGGAATTAGGATATCCTCTAATATTGGACGTGGGTCGTACGTACATTGGAATAAAACAGACAGGATTTTCTAGCTAGATTGCTTTTTTCATCATTTTGATTTCGTACTACCTGCTTTTTATGAATAATTGTTGATACCTGTTTGCAAATATGTATTTGTATGTATCTTTGTCTACTTTCTGGTATTCTCTTTGGTTATCTATCTAAGTATGAAGTTGGTCTCTATTAATCATGTTTATCATTAGAATAAAATAAAGTTAAAAATGTACGTACGGAAGGATCCCACTGCAAGAACGATCCTTCTTTGTGTATTCAGTTTTTCTTTTGGAATGAAATTCTCCCAATTCATACCTTACGATGTCATGTTCAAATAGGAGAGAGAGAGACAGACAGACAGACAGACAGAGACAGAGAGAGTCGAACCAACTGAATGGTTTCAATCATGGCAGAAGATAATTAATTCTACGGTAAAAATGAAAAGTTGCCATCAAGGAATATCGAGACACAACAACGTGGTGACATTTGCTTGTGGGTCTGCTGAACACAGAACTGGCTTTTTCAGCAATTCTTGTTGAGCGATTATCTACAGAGGCAGAAAACTTGGATGTCTGATGAAAATTCTACGATTGAAACGTTGCCAATACAGGTTACCCTAAATAGGTTTGATGGTTCCTATATTGTGTGAGGGAGAGCCTGCACGGCAAATATGAATGTGGACACGGTGATTAGAGTTTCTAATCATAATAAAGACGTACGAATGGTTAGACAAACGAATAGGACGTACATTTAATGAGACATTTATAATACATATAAGGCTGAAAGGAAATACATATAAAGAAACAATGATAAAATCGAAAGTGAGGAGGCTTGTTTACTTTAGATTAGATTATATCTTTATAGTGAAGGAAGGAGTTGGTTATTAAGGAAAGAGATTGGATCTGTGATAGAAGGAGTATACAGTGTAAACTTGAAGCTAAAGGGGAGATAGAAGATAGCTTCTAAGTGAAAGGTAGGAGCTCTGTGCAAAGTAGTCTTAGTAGATGTGCGTTAATAAAGCAGGGGTAACTGAAATAATCTGTAGCCAAGGAATGATAACTGACCAGATATCAGTGGTATGCCCAACTACCAAGTTGTGTGCAATAATCACCATTTGTGATCACCTATGAGTAACCATTCTCGAACGCTGAAAAACATGCGACAGAAAGGTTAAGTCACAAGAAACACATAGGGTTTAACTCATGTGCGCTTCCTTGAAAAGGGAAAATTAGCAGACGGATAATCGCGACTGTAGTGTAGTAATTGCATTGCTATTTAATTCACGAGAGATGGAGGTCAATATGCGTTTTGAGCTAGAGAAGAGGACACGGTTTAGTAGCCGAGCGTATGAGAGATACTTCAACATCAGTGGAATGAAATTGAAAGGGTTTAGAACAGTGATAGGTCATGGTGGAAAAACGATAAAGTTTGGATCGGTTGGGAGGCCGGCGAAATAATACGGATCCTATAGAGAAGGAAAATGAGAAAGAGAAAGAGGGAAGTAACCGACTGAGAAAGCCAAGGGAAATGAGCGAGTGAACACGTGCATTCAGAGCTTTTATAGACAGTAACTAAGAGAAGTGACGTTTTGCACGGGGACTATGTTCAAGATTTCGCAGTTGAAGCTAATACTTATTCATTTTTGTATTAAATTTTAACTAGAAGTTAAGGGGCTGCAATACCACTTCTTCGGTTTAGGATGATTGTACGCTTTCATTAAAATAACTTGAATTAGACTCGAGAGATAAGAGTTCATTTCTCAAATTAATAACCACGTACTTTTAAGATGTATTGATTGTCACAGTTCAGGATTATTTCACTGATGAGTCTTGCCCTTTTTAATACCGTCTCAAGGTGCAATACCACATTTTATTTTCACATCAGAGCTCGAAACATGTTCAGCTTTATTTAAACTGTCCGTAAAATATATTTATAACTCATAACATTGACATTGTTGATACATGTTTTAAATCTAAAAAAAAAAACAAACATTGAGATTTACCTCCTGAATCGTGAGAATATCTTCCCGTTCAGAGCTGTAGCAGGCGACAAAATATATCTCGTGATTTACGTAGTTATTGATATCTTAGTGCCCGTTTCTTTGTTTATTTATTCTTTGCGATTAATTTCCATCATCTCCAGTCATGTTTGTAAGTTTTCCCCGATTCAGAATAATTTACCTCACTCGAGGTATCCAAATGGTCCTAGATTATTATGAGACTATTTTAAAAAATTGGATTTCATAATTCAGGGCGTTGTTCACGACAACTAGATCTGATCGACTGACCCGGATTGGGCGATTCGTTTGAATCTGAAGCTTCAAAGCATTTTAGATAGTTCATTCACTAGGACAGACGAGGCATATGCCATTGGTGTCATTCAGTGGTGACCTAGGGTTGGTGTCACTCCCATTGTTGCCAACTGAGAGTTTTTTTAATACAACTTCAAAAATAATGTTAGTCTTCTAACAGCCATTTTTAGTAGTTGAAAAAGACTTTTTCATAAACGCCTTAACGTCATAAGAAAGCAAGTAAAGAGTACCAATCCCCCATGCTTTTTGTTGTTAGGTTGGTTTGGTGATCATGGCTAAAAAATGAGTGGGTTATTTGTGTAAGGATCTGCAACAATAATCAAGTATTTTAATCTCAAGTATTTTTTTTTGTCTTTACTGATATGTTATGCGATAAAAAGCATTACTGATATCGTGCGATAAAAAAGTCATAAGTAGAAATTTATTTCATTAAAATATTTCAATATTCATTTCAAAATATTTTTATTCTTATTTCATAACAAAATATTTTTATATTCATTTAATAACAAAAAGGTAAATATTATTTTTTTTTGATAAAAAAGTATGTTTTCTTCATTATTATGATACAGCAGTCCAGCTCATTTTACAACCCTTTTTATTTTATCATTTTATCAGCCAACTTATATATATATATATATATATATATATATATATATATATATATATATATATATATATATATATATACTGGTGGCTGCAATGCATTTGGTAAAATACATGTGTATAGCAGTCACAAATAGTAAATGTGCCACAAAGTGCACTCTGATAATTTTGATCCAATCAATATTAGTAATATCAAGGTTTTGGTATGGCGTATAACTACCACTAAATTTATATTAGTTGTCTCCTTAAAGAGACATTATCGTATACCTAATTCCCCCCAAAACATTTCCATCACTGACGTCAGTATCCTAATGTTGTTGACCCAACCCCCCAAAATAAATTAACCAGGAATAGAAAGCACGTCTTATAAACAGGAAATAAGAAATATTTTTGAGAAGTTTGTTGGACAAAATACTATCGGTGGCCAACCATTTTCTACTTGTCTTGTCCCTGTCTTGTTGTTGGTGTAAACATATGAATAAAAAATGGAGAAAAGCTGAGCCTTTATCTGGTGCCCACCCGGCAAACAAAGCTCTTTCAAGTTCTAAGTGAACAAAGTATGCCAAAAAATGACCTAAGTAAATCTTACTCTATTGCGAAGCAAGAAGGAATTTTATATTTTGATAGAATATGTTTGAATTGATAAAAAAACAAATCTACTTTCTTGAAATTGCTTCCTTTACTGCATATCAATCTTCAGCTCATAAAAGGTTGTGAAATCATTGAACAAAGAGAGAGGAATAAATACATTTCAGATCAGTTTCCTCATCTGTCAAAAACACCAAAATTGATATTTGCACCAAACGAGTTGGTCGCAAAATGTTCACAAGATGCTTCAGTTGAAAGAATAAAAAAACTGACATCAAAGGAACGAAACCCTTGGAGGGTATTTGGAGAAAAAAATGGAAATTTCTTTGGATTGAACAATACCACTGGGAATTATGAAAAGTTAAAAAAAGATCTGATAAAGACTGAAAAAGAATGACGAAGTCGTTATTGTAAGTATTTGTAGGTTTTATATGTGTGGCATCCCTATTCTTTTAGTTGAGAATTTGACTCAAAACCCTTTCTTTATATAGATATCTAAAACATCATTTCCTACGAGGACCCTCTATAAAACTCCTAAACACACGTGTTCAATTGCTCTTTGGCCCCGGTGTTTCTAGCCGGCTACTCTCTCTCTCTCTTTCCTCCTCTCTGGGATTGGTATCATTTCGCTGGCCCCCGGTCGTAGTAAGTGTAGAAAAATACGATATTCGCAGTTACGTGGTTGAGAGCTCTCGCTTGATTTGGATGGGGAACATGTGACGAAGTCTCCTTATTTCAAAAAGTCTGAACATTTCCAAGAGTTAGGATTGCAACCATGGGCGTTCGCTGAGGGGGTCAAACGTGGTATTGTTCTGCCATCCCTGGATCAGACCTTTTCAGTGAAGGTATCAGGGTTGGAAGTCTGAACATTAAAGTAAATAAAAATAATGGTGCAGTAAAAGCCCAACTTGATGTTCCCATTTAAGAAGATGGTAAGATATACCATTTTGCCTGCCTACTTGAGAAATATATCCACATTATCCGTGGAGAAGTGGTATCGGGCGATTATTAATGAAGTGCCTCCATATTGAACGCTGGGCGTTCGAAAGACAAACGAATGCTTCCCCAGATAACCTTTATGTGTAAGAACATTTTTGCATATGAAACTAATGTTTAGATCAAATCATAGTCGGGCAACGGATATTGAAAGAGACAGGAGAGTAAATGAGAAGATACAGGCATAGGATGAGAGAATAGTCGAGGCATAAGATAATGGATAATCTTTCCACGTGTCAAGCTAGTATTTCATTATTCTCTATCTATGTATCATTCGTTTAATATTCAACTCCGTTCCAAAAAATTTCTCAGTGTTTTGTGAATATATAAATGATATGACTTCAAGAAATATTTGATCATCTTTTGTGTGGGTGAGAGTAATAAATGTCGGTTGGTTAGACGTGGCGAGATGTTGTTGAAGACAAAAAAATTCGCTTCCACGTGGTTTGGTGTTAGCGCCACACGTCGACGTCACTAGAAATGTAGAAGGAGGGAGGAAGTTGTATAGATAGAAAATGCTCGCCAAGTATGATCATGAATTCAGAGATGAAATTGAATAAAGAAGGACACATACGAGTATTTAGATGAACAAATGAAATGTACATTTAATGCATAACATATATGACAAAGAAAGAGTGAAAATGGAATACATATAATGGAAACATAAATACGCTTGATCGTGTAAAAAAGAGAAGAGGCCAGTTTAGAAAAGAAAAAAGTATTTAGGGGACACGTGACATAAAGGGTCTAATGTTTCGTCTTCTATCTATCGAATGGAGTCTGAATTGTAGTGCTTGTGATAATGAGTGGTACAGTTGACCAAGCTAGATTATAAAAAGTTCAGGTAAGTGCAAGAAGGAGCTAAAGGGGGCGAAATAGTAAGTGCAGGGTTTGCAGTATCGCCAAAATATACCAAGTGAAGTAGTTGCAGTACTTTCATGTAGTAGCTATAAAGTTCATGCGAATTCTCACATCGAGGAAGATAAGTTACAAAAAAAACAATATATATAGTCATGGTCAAAAGATAAAAACTACGCCGGCTGAGAGTTTACAGAGAAAGAAAGGAAGAAGGTAACCGGCTAGAAAGCTGGGGCAAAAAAGTAATTGAACACGTGTGTTCAGGGTTTTTATAGGGGGGGCTTTCCTACGAGGGTAGGAAATGAGGTTTAATATATATAGCTAAAAGAAGGGTTTAGTATTAAATTCTTAACTAAAAGTACAAGGGGCACCACAATACAATTGAATAAAGGATATTACAATAAATTCTTTTATCTTTTTATTGCGTTTATTTTAAACTTAAAAGAATTATATTGTATTTCAGGGTATTCATTGATTTATGTACGAGTGTATTATATATTTATTTCTATTTCTTTTTTTCTTCAGTATCCTCAGCTGAACTACAACTATGCATTCTGCCTCCATTGTTGTTGTGTCTCTGTTAGTGTCCATTGTTTGTCCTGTTTCGATGAATAATCAACCGGTTTGGGTTGATCATTTCACCTATCTCGAAACTGATCTTTTCATGAACTGTTCTCTCAATTCTACATCAAGATATAACAAGACAACATGGACCCACCCGAATGGTCTGCTTGTAAAAAACGACGACAAGTATCATTTGGATGGAACTTCACTGTACATAAAAAAGGTCAGTGAAAAAGACACTGGAGAGTACACTTGTGAGATCAAAGGGATGACAGAAACGGTCAGACAAATACACACTTTGAACATTGGTGGACCATTGTACCACAGCATAAGTGAAAAGTACTATTTGAATTTTGTGATTGCGGCTGTGGTCAGTGCCATTTTTTGTTTTGTGGTTATCGCCCTTTGTCTTATTTATCAGTTCCGTTACAAGGACACGAAGTTATCACGCTTGACAAGCGATAACTATGGCCCCGAATCGTCGCATGATACAAAACTGTGACAAATGAGCTTATAGATTCAAAAATATAACTGCCCACAAACATTAACAAAAATATCGTGAAATAAACTTATCGTTTATATTATACAATTTGAGGAGATAGTAATTAAATAATTGGTGCAAGCATCACGAATCGATATTGAAATAGCACATCAATTGGCTCCTAACATGAGGATAAAAAATGTTTTTAAATGTCGTATCAATGTAATTCAGGTTGATATTTTCTGAAAGTTAAATAAGATTACCATTAGATTAGTAATCTCATGTAAAATTACATTAAGGTGTCCTACCTTTTCTGTGATAAATTCAAAACATTTCCGCGTTAGATTTTGCAGTTCTGCTGAGGACGACATTTTTCTTAACAAATTTTGAAATTTTCTCTCATCAGTTTTTTCCCACCTTTTTTTGATACCTTATTTATTTTTCAAAAAATTCTATTTTCAAATGAAAGCAGAAACCTTGACCAATGAATTATAATCTATCTAATCAAACTACCAAAGGATATAAGTTAGGTTTAGTGTTTGGTTTAAGGGTCAAGGTTATATTAGTCACTTACAGGGCAAATGAAAGCTGCAAACTTATCATTATCGCGATCGTAGTTTCGCCGTTGAAAAAAATGGTATACACCGTCCTTGTTTATTGTTTTGAATTTAACGCTGGAAAGGTAACTGTTATGACGTAGTCGCCGATGAACGTTGCGACTTGGACTTCGAAGAAGTGAAGAAGCCAAGTATAGAATGAACGTAATTAGAGAAACTGATTACTTTATTTGAATTGATTTTGGACTTTGACTATGTCCAAATTTTGAATCAAATGAAAATAAAATATCACTGCAAAATGAGTGAAAAGGTTTAGAAGACAGGCTACACAACAAACTGGTTGATCGTTGAACGGTCAGTAATGTTCCACCAATAGATTATGAATTATCGGTAACCAATTTGATTAAACTGCAAACTAGTCCCAAAATTAGGACCAACTGTATTTCAAGTGTATTTAATTGAAAATAGCGTGAAATGAAACCTTTGAGGGAAAGTTGATTCAATTTTCATAAAGAAAGAAGAAAAGTTGAAGAAAATACTTGTAATATAGATGGCCTTGATTTTTACGTATTTGAAAATACAAAAAAATAATGTATAGTTGTTACTTGATGTCACAATAAAATGAACAGCGGAGATGGTAAAGTGCATATTTTTAAAAGACATCATTATTGGATTTCAATAAATATTCAACCTTTTCACTTCTTTCAACCATTATTGAATTTGTTTCTTGAAAGGTTTCCATGAAGTAAGATGAAAAAAATGTTATCACCAAATAATTAGCATAAGATCTACATCGAAAGTATTTTAAAAGTATTTTGAAGATAATTCCAAACAGAAATACATTTTTGTTATAAAGTTATTTGAAAAACATCATTTAAAAGATGTCTCCTTATTGAAAACTTTTAAAGCTTCAAAATAATGTAAAAGATTGCCTGGTGGCTTTTTAGTGAAATTTCATAAAAGATACTTCAAACTTTTTTGTTCAAAGGAAAACTGTTTGCGACAATCATTTTTCATCGACATTTTCAAAATATTATTAAAGATTCATCTGCATTCTTTTTTATTCTTTCAAACATAATCCGTACGAATAAAAGTGAATTGTCCATCTCTGTGTAGTGAACTTGTAGTAGAAATAGAATTTTATGTCTAGCTAAACTCGATAAATTAAACTCCATAATTATTCAATGGTGACTGTAATTTTTCAATTATAGCGCGTGAAATATTTTACTTGAGAAACTGACATGAATATTCATGTATGTATTTTTGTGTATGAAACATTTTTCAATAAAAAAAGTGACGATTCACAGTTCTCTATGAATTGTACTCTTTCAAAACCCTTTCTGTATTTTTGCTTAATTTTAGTTCAGTTTGATGTCCAGTAAGTATTGGACATAAATAAGAAAATACCGAGCAAGCAACATAATATCCACCACATATGTACGGTCTCCCAAAGATTCACAAGGTAGGTACTCCATTACGACCTATAGTAAGCTGTCGGGGCTCAGCATGCCATCCACTGAGCAGGTACCTGGTGAGTATAATCAACCCGCTGGTGGGTAAGACCTCATCCTATGTAAAGAACTCAACTGACTTCGTAGATAAACTCAGAGGGGCTCCAATTCAAACACAACGAATGAGCCTAGACGTGGTGAGTCTCTTCACACGAGTTCTTACATCCGAAGCACTGTCAGTAGTTAAGGATAGACTAGGTTCAGATCCCATATTGGATGAACGCACCAGCATCCCTCTTAACAACCTAATGGAAATGTTGACTTTCTGCATAGAAACAACATACTTCAAACTGGGGAATGAGATGTAGCAACAGGAGGAAGGCTTAGCTATGGGATCACCGCTATCACCAGTGATGGCAAATACAAGGAGTACTTTGAGGGATTGGCCTTAGGAACATCACCACTAAGGCCAAGCATGTGGCTTCGATATGTAGATGATACCTTCGTACTATGGCCACATCCGGAAGACCCACAGTTAGTACTTGACCACGTGAACTCAATCAGAGCTTCTATACAGTTCACAATGGAAAAGGAGAGTAACAATAAATTAGCCTTCCTGGATGTACTGGTAATAAGATCAGAACAAGGTTTCAATACATCTGTGTATCGTAAGCCAACGTTCACTGGTCGATATCTCAACTTCGCCTCTAACCATCCATACAGCGTTGAGAAAGGGATCGTCTGATGCTTACAGCACCGAGCAAAGCTAATAAGTAGCGACACTGACACATACCTCTGTGAGATGCGTAACATAAGCAAGAATCTCCAGAAAAATGGTTACCCCAAAGGCTTAACTGTCACCACTAGAAAAAGGAGAGTGACGGAGGAGGAGGATGACAATCATAAACCAACTACAGTCTGTCTCTCCTACCTTAAGAATGTGTCTGAGAAGATCCTGAAGATCTGCGCCCCATATAATATCCGGGCTGTATTCAGAAGCAGATCAACGCTACGCAGCTACCTCTCCCGCACCAAACCACCCACTGTGTTATCGAACACCAAAAACTGTGTATACTCAATACCGTGCAGCTGTTGAACAAGGTTGAGATAATTGATCAGGAAGAACACTGGAAAATTCGAAAATTGAAAGAGTCGGCCCATATGCTAGGCAAGAAAAACTGCCTCAGTAATCTGCCTCAGTAATCTTAGCATTGAAATGGATACCATATGGGAACCTCTAATAATAAAAGACAGAAAACAATAACATCAAAAATCATCAAAACTGTCACCTGAGGTTTAAAGTTCCTAAAAATTAGCACATGGACACATAGCGCAATGGTTACAGGATCAGACAAATTACTGTAAAGTAATCTGATGGTTCTAGGTTCGATCCTAGTGTGAGACAGTACAACAATACTACTAATACTAAGAGGGGAGTACCTTCAATATACCCCCGTCGGATAAATAAAGGGTTCGGTTCATTACTTCCCCACATCTACCAGATGATACCTGACGAAGGCCGTAGAGTGCAACGGCCGAAACATTGTATGCAAAAACAACCAAGATGAGGATGGTCCGAATATCAATAGAAATAAGCAACATAATGTTTCTGATATTTCATTGATAATTGCCAAATGACAAGCACCTTGGCGTTACTTTTAACTTAACTCTCAATAATGATCTTGAATTACTAAAAAACAAAAAGAAAAACAAAACATTGACTCCATATAAGATATTGATTGAAATTAATTTTCATTGATACATCGTTTAATAATTTCGCATATACAGAAGCCCATTTACACAAATCAAGTTAATATCAGTACACCCGGATAGGTCTGTCCCACGCACAGAAAGGTTCGATTCTTGGTATATGAGAAGAGTGTGGAAAACTCAGCAGTGAATAGAGTGTACTCGAAGCTGTGTGATTCAGGTGGAAGTATCCCTTCCGTAGATTTGCATCCTACCAAGGGAGTAGTCATGAAAAAAAGATGTAGTTATAAAGTCCTGGTCTCAACCAAACTTGAGACTGGCGAGGATCACTGAGCTGGCTCCTGCAAAGGAAACCGGGACTTCATCACCGGGGACGAGTTGTCTCTTGAAAGACAGGACGCTTCACCTATTGCATCAATATCTCGTTCTTCTGGCTCATTCGCTGATTGGAAAACCTGACTTATATCTGTAATATTTCCTTTTCTGCTTTATACAAGGCTTAAAACTGTACCATATCTTTTAATGTTGAAAGAGAAGTTCATTTTTTTCATTTTGCGATGATTCATTTATTTTAGGTGCTTTTTTTCATAAGATAAGCAAGTAATGGCATTAACTAGTTAAAGTTAACATTCCTTTTCTCAAGCTTTCATACAGTTGTTGAGTATGGAAGAATAACAAACCAGTACTTGTTTAAAATATATCGGACCTTTCAAATCAAGAAATAATCACTTAAAAAGAGTTGAATATAAAGAGAACGCCATGTACCTTTAATCAATCGTTTACAATTTTTTTGGTATTGTACTTTTGTCCATTAGTTTGTTATATTGAATATTGATTTAGATAATTGCCACAAGCATCACGGACAGTAAGAATGTGTAGCGACTGCGTGCAAAGACTGATTCATATAAATAGAGCAACTATTAGATACTATAATCTAACTACCACTGTCTCTTTTTTATGCAGATGCCTGTTAGTCGACCACGCTATTCCGCTATACAAAATTGAGAAGCAGTAACGCGATTCAATCGCCCGACGTAACCCTTCGATGACATAGACATGAGCTACAGCCAAAGAAATGATATAATTCATGATTTTATGACTAAATCATGTCAGTCACTCAGATAACGGGTGAGGATTGATTAAAAAAGAATTCAATTGAAACGAATATTTATTTATTAAATTAATGTTTGATTTAATGTTTATCATTTATCACCGTATTTACTCGAGTACAAGGCGATCGCAAATGTAATGCAAACCCCACTTTTTGCAGAAATCAGTCGTATGTTTTGTTCTTTTATTGCTTTAAATTTACCAAAAGATTTAAATTCTGAATATTTGTTAGTTTGTTACAATCATACAGCAAAAATATTAGCCATCTTTCTGATGGGTTCTATACTAAAAGAAATCGATGTTGATAGTTCGAAGATGGCATCAAAAATGCTGATAAAGTGTCCGTAAAAAAACATAACGAGTTTCGAAACATACTGAAATTCAAGGAGAATCATTATCATTAATTAATAAGTGCATAATTGTAAGTATGTCTCTCTCTCTTCCTCTTATATATATATATATATATATATATATATATATATATATATATATATATATATATATATATATATATATATATATTGGTGAAGGGCTGTTGGAATGGGTAGGAACAACTATTTCTTTGAAATCCGAAGTTTATGAAATCAAACTTTTCTTTTACAAAAGATTTCGCCAACTAGGCAATTATACGGATTCGTCGTAACACGCGTGCGTACCTGTGTGAATACCAGAGCGAGGAGAATATCCTGGTTGCTGGAAAGCTAAAGCCAGAGGAGGGGATGGTGAACCAGATTGTAAAATGCTTTCAACAGTATTCCAATTTTGTGATCAGTGCGTTTGACTAAAAAGGAAAACGCCTCATTATAAATGTATATTTACTTATAAAAAAATATAAATGAATAAGAATGAAAAAATGACAAAAAGGGTACAGGAAGTTACTCAAATGATTATCAGAAAAATAGTAAAAGAGATGGAAAGAGAAAAAAATTGACCTCTTGGTGCTGATCTACAATATTGTGCAACATTCTTTTTTGAGAAACTATCTTTGTTCCTGGGTAATAAGTGTTATTTTCTCATTGATTACGTCTAAAAAGTATAGAAAATGTCTATCATAACCTTCAATTCCCTTTTGTTTTTTGCCACCAAGACAGTGATAATTTGAAATCTACTTATTTCCAAATGAACGAAGGGTGGATTCGCACATGTAATCACATAAAGTAAAAAAAAACAACTATATAGGAATATCAATGGCTGTTTACTCAACATTTTACTCAAAAGAAATCCGAAAAAGAAAAACACTCACTTCCCAGAAACAATGCTGCTGCACGGTGTAATATTTTGATACTATCAAATTTTATATAATTTTGAGGGATGAGCAAAAGAATCATGAAAGAAAATGGCCGGTCAATTTATCTCACCTGTAATCAAATCTTTTTGTTTACAACAAAGTAATGCCTGTTTATCGAATCATTGTAGCCCCACAAACGTTTCGTCCAACCAATCAGCCAAGTAGGCCACAAGTTCTTTTCTCTTAGTTCGTCATGTGTCAGTGTGTGTGTGTGTGTTTCTGGGCGCCTCTAGTCACATTTTGGGGGGTTGCAATCTTGACAATTTGCATTAGTACACCACTATGCACAATCTAAAAAATATTTTGATTTTTTCAAAATACTTTTTTTTTCTGGTCTCATTGGACCAATTATGCCCGAATCTGAGACCAGTATTTGTAAAGATAATATAAACCAGATAACCAGTTATGGTACACGTGCGAGCTATGTTGATTCATTTTTGTGCGGTACGGATTTTCTTTTTCCCTACTTTAAGGCTTGTTAATTGTCCAAAGTATTTTCAGACTTTACTATGAAATACATCTCTTTATTAAATCTAGCTTAAAATAATGTAGCTTTAACACAGTCGGATGAGATAATGTGCGGCCTGTTACATATGCTATAAAGGGGCCTTAATTTTAAACACTCTCACACACACACACACATACACACTCATATATATATATATATATATATATTATATATATATATATATATATATATAATTCCAAAAGTGTATAGATGATGATCTCATGATCTTCCTGGATCTTTCAATCACCTTAAGAAACTTCTGAATCAAACAAGAAAGAAGACATTGAAAGATATAGCTTCTAAGATATTACCATCTGAACTGATATATAAGACGACCATATTACGTCAATGGTACAAATGTATATATTAGATATAATTGACACAAATTATTTAAACCACCAATCGAGAAAGAGAAAAGTATGCCTCGTAATGTTCGAGTCGTTTTCTATGTAAGTAATTGATTATATAAATTAATCTAAAATCTTACAAACTCTACCAAGTGAATTATGAAAAGAAGAGAATAATCCATTAGTAACATACAGATTGAGACCTACAAAACGAAACATTTTCAATTATAAACAAACAGTTGAATCTCTTGCCATAAATAAAGATGGCGAAATTAAAATTCCAAAATTCCAAAGCCTCACAATTATGTGATAAAAATCTTGAACACATATTGAAAGGTAAACAAAACATTGTAAAAAAAACTCCAAGAAAACTTCTCACAAAGGGTTCAAATTATAGAGAACCAGAATGTTTAAACTACAGCAAATATTTAAATGAGATTAAAAAAGCATTAGATATTTTCATTTTGTCCATGTCAAATAGATATCGAATTATAGAATCAGTGTTTGACTGATAGAAAGAGAAAGTACTCTGATTTGCAGATAAAAATATCCTACGGATTAAATGCTTTAAATACACTCAAGAAACGAGTCTGGTGCTTAAAAAATTCTCAAGTATTGACAGATCGCTCGGAACTTCAAAGAAAATTTGTTATAGTCGCGATTGATGAAGCAGCAAATAACATAGTATTCATTTGTAAAAGATATTATATTCAAAGGAAAGGTAGGTTTAATAGACACACTATCATCTATCATCCACGTATAAAGTATCTACTTGTGAACCAGGTGATATTATATATATATATATATATATATATATATATATATATATATATATATATATATATTCGTGTACATAAATGTATTAAAAAATTGATACATATGATGTGACAGAATGATAACTGATTGCGCTCCAATATCCATGACAACCGATTCTCGAGAATGTCTACCTCCTGGTCGCTGTGTTTCTTGGTTTAAACATATTGGCAGCTTCTAATAGAGGGGTTGTTATTTTGCTGCAGAGTTAATTGACGTTGGTGTCGTTTTTGTCGGTAAGGATATCAAATCTGTTTTTCAGTTCCAGCTTGAAGGCTCGGGTGAGTTCATTTGGTATGTTCAGTGGCTGCGGTGTGGTGTGGAACATTTTCCTACCTTCTTAGCTTGTGTTTATTTGCATCTTACATATTACCATTCTATGGTCGCTCCCTACATTCACTTGGTTTAGGTTTTGAATGTCTTTGATGGTGTGGCTTTTGTCCGTTAAAATGTTGTCTATTTCGTTTTTGGTTTCATGGTTGGGGCTCTTCCAAGTCCATTTTCTATTGGTTTTCTTCTTGAAGAATGTATTCATGATTTTGAAGTTGTTTGCCGTTGCAAAATTTACCAGATCTTCACCTCTCTGGTTTCGTCTTTTGTATCTGAATTTTCCGACGCAGCTTTCGTTTCCTTATCCTACTTATGCATTGAAATCTCCCATGATGACATTGAAGTATCTTTTGGTATCTTGTAGTAAGGAGTTCAAGTCGTCATGGAAGGTGTTTATTTCTTCTTCGATTGATTGTGAGGTGGGAGCATAGACTTGGATGACATTTAGCTTGTACCTTTTCGACAGTTGTATGGTGACACTAGCCATGCGGTCTAAAATAGCTTTGAAGCCTACTACGCTGTCTTTAAGGTCTTTATTGATGATAAAGCCTTCTCCATTCTGTTTCACCTTCTCTCTTCCATAATTGCAGAGAAGATGTTCACTTTTCAATTCTATTAGTTCTTCTCCTGGTCTTCTCATTTCGCTGATACTTATGATTCCGCATTTGATTCTTTGATTTCGTTTTCTAGATGGGCTTGTTGAGAGTGTCCTGACTTTGTAGGTGCTGATGTATAGCATTGTTCTCTTGTTTTGGAGTTTTGTTTGGGTTTAAAGATTCTGTTTGGGTTTTGTTTGGGCGGTTGCATCACTTTCACCCAAGGCAAGAGATACGGCTGGGCCTTTTGGGACCGTTTGCCCAGCAAGAATGGGCGTTCTCCTAGTCCCCCCACCCAAAGCGAGTGATGTGGCTGGGCTTTTTGGTATAATTTTCATTGTGCGAACCAGGGGAAGTGTTGGGCCATGCCTTGCCACGCTGGCCCATGACGTGTTGAAGAGGGGTCTGGTTGATTGGTCACTGCTGATGTCGATCAGAGTGCCCTTAGAGCTCCACCGGCTCTCAACACCAACTATCTGCTCCTGGTGGGTAAGCAGAGAGGTCCAAGTGTACTTAGCACTGTACAGGGTGAAAGTTAGAGGGAAAAAAGATGTGGAGTGAATGATCTAAAAAGGTATGAAAAGGTGTAAATTGAGGTATATAGAATTATTATTATTATTATTATTATTATTATCATCATCATCATCATCATCATCATCATCATCATCATCATCATTATCATTATTATTATTATTATTATTATTATTATTATTATTATTATTATTATTATTATTTGGAATCTCACACCAGTTGCCTGGTGGTAACTGCTGGAGTTTGAGTGACAGCAAGTCTCCTCAAGTCTCCAGCCCTCCTCTCCTAGTACTTGTAGGTCGCAGTAATTCTGCGATTTACAGTTTCACACCGGTTGCCCAGTGGTTATCGCTGAAGGCTGAGTGACAATAAGTCTCCTCAGGTCTTCAGCTAACGTCTCCTCTCTCTTTCGCATATCATGACAGAGCTACGATTCGTTGCAGTACTTATATCTCTAGCACCTTCCTCAGTACCCGTGCAGTTCCAAGTAGTGCTGTGGTCTGTACAGTCTCTATCCTCCCCCTAATCCCGATCTCCTCCAGTCTCTCCCTCAGCGTTTTGGGGACAGTTCCTAGTGCTCCCACTATGACCAGTACTACCCTGGTTTTCATGTTCCACATTTTCTTCAACTCCCTTGCTAGGTCCTGGTATTTTTCCCTTTTTTCACCCTCCTTCTTTTTTACTCTATGGTCTGCAGGCACAGCAACGTCTATTATTTGGCAGGCCTTCCTTTTTTTGTCTACTATTACTAAGTCTGGTCTTCTTGCGTGGATGAGGTGGTCAGTTTGGATGTCAAAGACCCAGAGTAGTTTGTGTTTGTCATTCTCCAAAACTGCCTCTGGCTTGTGCTGATACCACTTTTCCACATGGTCGAATCCCATTTGTTTGCTTAGTTCCCAGTGTATCATTGTTGCTACTCTATCGTGTCTATGCTTATACTCGTTCTGGGCGAGTTGACTACATTCACTAGTTATGTGGTTTACTGTCTCATCTCTTTCACCGCACATGCGGCATTTGCTGTTTGTCTGTGTTCTGTCGATTTTTGTTTTTATGTAGTTTGTCCTCATGCTTTTGTTTTGGGCTGCCATGATGAGCGATTCAGTTTCTCTCTTAAGTTTTTAAAAAAATTTTTTTATTATTATTATTATTATTATTATTATTATTATTATTATTTTCTTTTTTCCTGCTATTTGTTACTCATGCAATCCACTTGGCTGAATCAACCGAGATGATAACCTATTTAAACTATGTGCATCTATAATGGAGTAAAGCTCTGTGCTATGGAACACTAACATGTCTAACGGGATTCTATTAGTTTTTGTTCGGCCAAAAGGGTAAAACGTACCCAGGCACACCTCTCCCTTGATTAAAAAATAATGAATGATTGAATGATTGAAATACAGAGAAAAACGTGGCAACTTTAGGTCTATTTATCTGGTTCAATTTCATCTTGCAGGCGGGGGGGCTCTTATAACAGTCAAAAAAAGTTTTTCATTTTCACCTTACATTGTTAATGAATTCATCGGTCACCTCAACTACAAGCAGCAAGAATTTATCTCAAGGATGGTTGAAGATGTTCTGTATGTCTCTTAATCTAAGTTTTATGGCTGGTCTACCCCTAGCTAGAGGGTGGGGGGAAGAATGTGTCTTTCCTTTCTGTCTTTTTAAAAAAAGTTTTTTATTCCACTCAACCCCGAAACAGATATATGTATATATACGCAGACAATTATGTTATCTAGAAATGATAGAACGCAATTAGTAATCATTCAGTCGGATCGTATATCCATTCCTTAATAACATAATCGTCCGCGTTAAAAAAAACAAACAAATGCAGCAGATATAGACTTGGGGGTTAATTTCCTGTAGCAGCCCTATTTTCAATATGATATAACGCAATTCATAATCGTATATATATATATGTTTATATATGTATATATATATGTGTGTGTGTATATGTCTATGTAGTTAAGAAATGGGCATATTTGGTCCGACGAAATGAATTATAAATTGCGTCATATTATATAAACTTATTTGAAATGATCTCCCGATCTGGTTGTTTAGCTCAATAGTAAGCACCTCGCTACATTGAAGTAGCTTCCCCTTTGGTGACAGGTTCGATTCCTGCTGCAGCCCCGCTTTCTTTGATTGTTTATTTATGTTGTCTAAATTGAGTGATATATCAACCGTGTAACGACGGGAGATTATTTCAAATAAGCATATATGTATATATATATATATACATATATATATATAAAGAAAATCGTATGCCGGGCCCGTTGCATATGCTACATTTGCAACATAGTTAATCCGGCACAGACATTTAATCTAAACCAGCAATTGAAACATTTGTGTTTCAATAATCCCTGAGAGTCAATTGAAATTCTAATGTCTCGCGTTGAATGAATTGATGGAGTCATTTACCTACCGTAATTTCAAACTGCTGTAGGGGATGCCAATCTTACATATCAGTGAAGAATTTCCTCTAAATTTGATGAGGATTGCTTTTGTTCTTGTTAAGTTAGAAGAACGAAGTCAACTCCAGACTTGGACCAGAGTTTGACAATCAATATAGAAAATAAATGAGATTGTCTTTAATTACAGTAGATGGATAAAAGTTTGGATATCCCCCCCTCTCTCTCTCTCTCTCTCTTTGTCTGTCTGTCTGTCTGTCTCCGTCCTGTTTTCATTGCGAGGACGTGTCTCTTGTGTTCGTTTGAATAGATCCTTACAGAGTAACCTTTAGACAGAAGTCTGACCATGTTGTAAGCACTCGATGGCTTCACAATAGTATTTCATGATTATTATTGTGGCTGATGAGGCGAAGTGGGCTTGCACTGGATGACTTGTAGCTTTCGATACATCAAAGTAGAAGCCTTAAACTTTATGGATTTGTAAAAGACATGCATAAATCCTTCGAGGAAAGAATAGACTGGCCTTGGCGTATATGTCATTCGATACATTCTCTTTTAGATCCTGAAGATTATAAGAGAGAAAAAAAGATAGGGGGAGGAGTTGGGAACAGTATATTAAAATGAATGTAGTTTTGTCAGAAACCTTCAAACTGTGATATCTGACAATTTCAAAGTCATTTTCTTTTCCTGTTATCAAGATAAAGGGATACTTTAGCAAAGAACTTGAAAATATATTCATTTGTTCTTTTCAGTCGTCACTTTTTAAATCTATGTTTTGTTCTAATTCTGTCAGAGGTTGTTTCGAAATTTTATCGGATACACATACGCAAGCATGGACACGCAAACATTCCCTTTTTTAACAGTCTAAACGGCAATATTTATTGCTGTTATAAGATTCCATCTTTTGATTCTATGGCAAGAATCCATTGAACTTTACCTTTTAAACTGGATTCAATTAAAGTCATCACTGTAAGAAATAAATTGATGACTATGATAACTGCCAGATTAGTATATATGTATCAGACGCTAAACATTGTCCCAAAATGGTGCTCCTCATCTCAGTCTTCCCATTGCTTACCTAGCAAGATTTTTAAAAATGAAACATTCCTGAAGAAACGAAGGTTTTATCCGTTCAAGACACATCAAAATACGTTCGAAAAAACATTTCCCACAAAAATATATAACTTCAATAAGCCAAAATATTTACAAACGAAACTTGTACTATAGTTTTCAACCATATTATTTGTATGGATGATAGAATCATATGAAAGTTTTAAATAATTCTACATATATTTTAAATCTTAAATTTAAACAACTTATCATTATTTCACGATGGTAATCGCAAGAGATCTGTAGTGCCCCTTTCACTTTTGATACTCTAAGCACGTATTTATTTTGCCCAATGGTTAATCCAGAGATGTACGATGTATGAGCCATCGTTTTCCGCTTATAACGCTATCGTGGGTGTCGTGGGATTAAATACACGTGACTAATTGTTAGCAAGACCTACTTCCGAGTTGCGAGGTTTGTTGAAGTTACGTTCTGCTCAAGGCACCTAATATGTCCCAACAATCATCCATCTAGGTACTGAATCACTCGACTTTGGCAATCTTACGAGAAGCGGTGTATCCAACGTTATTTGACCGTAAACCCTTTAAGTCCTATTCTTCGCACAAAGAGGAACCGTGCATCATTTTCAAAATCTACGGTATGACTCAACGGTACCCAACCTCTGGGGTAACGGTGATCAGTTGTATCATTTTAGTAAATAAGGTGTTTGGCCTAAGGACCGGTCTTAGATACCGACAACATGGACAGTTGCCCAAAGTGTTGTATCTATAGGACTTTGAAAATACATATGGGAAAATTGGAAAATAAATCAATTAAAGAGAATAAAAACAGCGAAAATAAGAATGTTCCCTGATTTGAAATCAGATTTTCCAGGAATAATAATTTATAAAAATAAATCAAGAGGAAACGATAAAGTTCTGAATATGTGCAGATTATATATATATATATATATATATATATATATATATATATATATATATATATATAGCTAAATGGTAAGAGTAGTGCGAGGTTGAAGCAGTTACCCTATCGGTCACCGGTCCGATTCCTGCAGCAGCCCCATTTTCTTTAATTGTCTATTCTTTTTTACATTGTGTGGGCCAAATGATACGTTCACCGTGTAATAACGGGAGATCATTTCAAGTAGTAAAACGCAATTCATAATTATATATACATATACCAAAGTACAAATCAGTAATTCCATATCTGATATGTGGTTGGTTTACCTCATGAAGTGCTCTATACATTCAAATAGTTAAAGTAGAGCTTTGTGCCTGATGAGGACAGTTTGTAACAAATTACAGATGGTATATCGACCGTACTCCCCTCTTTCAGCGTTAGTAGTATTGTCCACATGGACACATAGCGCAGTGGTTACAGCATCAGACAAATTACTGTTAAGTAATCTGATGGTACTAGGTTCGATCCTAGTGTGAGGCAGTATAACAATACTACTAACGCTGAAAGAGGGGAGTACGGTCGATATACCCCCGTCGGATAAAATAAAGGGTTCGGTTCGTTACTTCCCAAAAATCTCCCAGATGATACCTGACGAAGGCCGTAGAGTGCAACGGCCGAAACGTTGTATAAAAAACAACAAAGATGAGGATGGTCCGAATAATAATGGAAATAATAATACCTCATCTCAAAAATTCCGAGTTAAATTACAGATGGGTTTTTAAATGCAATTATTTGAATTTTGTACTGAATTCACTTATGTCTCTTGTCCTCCTCCGAGGTGGTCTCCAATAACAATACAAGGAAGGTTATAATACTGTATATTTCGACAGTTCTGACGACACTTGAAGCACCCAAAAACACCTCCAAAATAGAATCGTCCTATAGGCCAGATACGAATATTCTACTCAAATACCACTTGATTGTATAACCCTCTAAGACGCTACCCTATATTAAACATCTGAGAAACAAAGATTTAGACAAAGCAATAACATCAGCAGCAGCTTACCAAAGACGCTGAAAGCTGAATTGGAGAAAATATATCGGTCTCTTTGAACATCACTATTCCGTTGGTCATTGTTGATCTTCAAAGCTCTCTCCTCATTACACACACGTTTATTCGAAGATCCTTTGATACTTGATAGAAAATATAAATACTATAAACTCAAAATCCCGTACGATTTTTCGTGATGGTTACTTAGTGAAAGTTGCTGGAGTGTCCAATCTTGAAAAAAAAGCTGCTGTAGTGTACAGAACTGTTGCACTAAAATCCATTATTAGCTAATTTCAAGAACCTTTGAAGCTCCTTTAAAACTTATGGAAAAAATAAAATATTTTCTTTGAAGGTTTAATTATGGTTATAACTGCAAGAAAATAGCCAAAAGTTACTCGTAAAAAAGAAAAATACTTCTGTGCACTCACAGTGCGTTTCAGACCGCATAAAGATCGGGTTTACATTTCTGATCACAAAAACACTGAATGCGCCATGATTGATAAGTGTTTCATTAGAAAGACTGGAGTCGATTTTTAAAAAATCTTTCAAAAATAGAATTGATCTTATATAATTGTAAAAAAATCAGTCGATTTGATGAATATTCGACTGAATTTTAGAAAATATCGCTACAGAGATTTTAGAGAAAAATACAATTATTGACTGGTAAAGACAGTTACCCCCCCACACCATAATTAGTGTTATGTAAGGGTTTGTTTCAAATGAGTCTCATACCTACGGGTGACAGAAATGTCAATGTTTTAGACAATCCATGAGACCCTCACAAGAGGAGGAAAACAAACGAAGAATCACTCTGGGATGGCAAAGCCTTCGGCAGAGCAAGCTCAACTTTCAAAAACCAGATGATCTGAATAATCCTAGAAAGAAGAGTATTCAACAAATGCATTCTCCCGATAGTCACCTATGGAGCTGAAACATGGAACTTAACCAAGGGACAGACCTACAAACTGAGAAGTATGCGACGTGCACATGATAGAATCATGCTCAACCTTACATGGAGAGATCACAAGACAGCACAGTATATAAGGAAGAAAACGGGCGTCCGAGACATCATAGAAACTATTAAAATCTTAAATGGCAATGGGCAGGCCATGTTGCAAGAATGAAGGACAACCGATGGACATCACGTCTCACAACATGGATCCCCAGAGATCATATGAGAAACTGAGGCCGACTGAACACAAGATGGAGAGCTGAAGTAGACAAATTCAGGAAATACTGGCTCCGCGATGCCCATGATAGAGAATTGTGGCGAATCTTGGGGAAGGTCTATTTCCAACAACGGACGTTAAAAGACTGATGATGATTATGATAACAGTTAATTCATTGAGATATTAACTTATTACTGGATATGTATTCCAAGTTTTGGTTCATCGTATGGAATATTACTGTGGGTATTCACAGACCTAAACTTCACCAAAGATACTTTGGTAGTTTGGGGGCCGTCTTATATTCTGTATATAAACTAAAACCATGATATCTAAACTTAAATTGGGGTCTCGTCTTATCCGAAAGTCGTCCTATCCACCGAAATATACGGTAATTATGATATTAGACGTTTGAAACACGTTATAATCAGAAAGAGTGACTGAAAACAATGCATTTGAGTGAAGTAGGCGTCATATATCACGCAAATATTTATAAATAAATGTGTTCTTGATATCTACTGATCTTAATTGGCACAAGGCCAAGTCCATGCATTATTTAACTTCTTTAACTTCATATTTTTTCTCTTCTTTTTATTTGTATTCCTCTCTTTTCTGCTTTCCTTCAATTCCTTCTGTTGTTTCTTCTATGTCTTAAAATCTTCCTTTTTGTCATTTTTGCCTCCACAGTGATCTTCATGTTACAGAAGGTTCGCACGAGAAGAAGATGGAAGGAAGATTATTTATTACAATATTATATCCACTATATGTGATACAGATTTTATTTCTGTCTCTCTTTAGTCTAATTTCTTTTATCTCTTTATTTTGTTTCCTTGCCTTTTCCCTTCTTTTTATTTAGCTATTCGTTTCCCTATCTTTTTTCAATTGTTTTTTGTATCTCCTTTACCAACAATTCTCAGCCTCTACTATTTCCATTTCTTTCCTCATCATTAAACAAACCACTACACCATTCATCACAAAATGTTTGCCATTAACCAACGTGACATCACCTGAATCAAATGCGTGTGGATACAGGCCACAATTCAAGATTTGCTTGCACCTTTTATGGCTGACGACGACATTATCATCTTGTTTTGTTATTGATACTAGTATCAAAATGATTATCGTCGAACCCAATCAACAAGTCCACACTGAACAGCGAGCCGACCTGAATAGATAAATCTCGAAGGGTTTCTGCATCACGCAAAAATTGCCATGACACTAGGAGATGACATAGCAAACTATTGTGAATGCTGAACCAACGGCCCACGAATGAATGCGTCACTGAGTCAGTTCTGAACAGACAAGATCTTTTTCGTCTAGTTTGAAACACACTGAACACAACAGCATGTGGCTGAACATTGATTAATTTTCAAGGTAAGAATACTAAATATATTATTATAATGTTTGTTGCTTTTGGGTAAGTGAAGGATACCAAAAAAAAAAAAAAAAATCAGTATCACAAGTTATGTACAAAACTTTCATTTTACATTAAGATCGATCACGAGCTACCTACAGAGACTTTTGAAGCTATTTTAAAACGTATGGTAAAATCAAATACCAGCAGCCTTCTGAAGAGGAGGGCAGATTTATTTGCACCTTTAATGGGCGACTACGTCATCATTTTGTTTTGTTATTGATACTACTACCCAAATTCCAGGGGTGCTATTTTCCCCCCTTCATAATATCATTGTTGGAATCAGGACTAGTGGTTGAAATTAGAGGGTGCACAGGGGGTGATTCCCAGATTTGTATGTGCAATGTCAACTAATGGAAACATTATCGTATAACAAGACCCAAAACCCCACCAGCACCGTATACTCGGTTCACAAACCCCAACCTAGTTTTCCTCAGCCTTACCGAACACTTAGTTCCCAAAACAAAGCTTTACCGTACACCTGTTTCCATCATTGGTCAGGATTATTCTAAATAAGACTGAACGATTGAGATGAAATTTTTTCGTTCTGGTTTGAAGCTTTTCATGATAACTTAGGGTGACAAAAGTCACCGGTCCAACCCTGGTGTGTGATGTTGTTCACTTCAATAGAATCAATTAGTAGACAGTGTTGATTAGAATAGTAAAAAGTAACTAAAAGTAGGGGAGGCATGAACAAAAAGGGAACACATGACAATGCTCAGGGGAGTTGTTTAGCTCTAGCAAATCAGAAGGGCCTAGAAGGTATATCCAACTACTTCTACACCGTTTTCGGTTTATAATTAATACAGACAGATCCGGGAATAACGAGTCATACCCCTGGTGCTTCCCCAAGGCCAGCATTGATTATTTAGGATAATTTCTTTCCAAATAGTCACACATTCAGATTAGCATTGTCTAACATTCAGGGATTGATACTTGTTTTTAATACGTGGACCGTTGAAGCTGCACTCAATGGTACAAGGTAGTAAACGTTGCAACTTCTGATAGAAGATTTAAACTCCTCTCTATTAAGGCCAGCATTGTTAGAAAAAAAATGATTAGATCAAATCCATCAATGTGAACTTCTTCACATTTGGGTAAACTAATTCAAAATGCCCGAAAGAAGTTTCAGTTCAGCCTTGAGGTTTTTTAAATGTATTTCATTCCGGTACGCATCTTTATTTTCAAATGCCTTTCTATTGCAAGCGTTTAGCAAAATCTCTTCATTATATTTGTAGTGGTGCATACGATTTATTATCAAGCCTTTGTTGCAGTTCTGTGATATATGCATCGATTGCTGGGGGAAAATTTTGCTTGATAAAATGACTCAGCATCAGTAGAACAATGTTTGTTGTTCATTGCCATGTCGGACGGGTAAGGCTTTGTGACGCAGTAGCATAGGCTCTTTGATAAACTCCACACTTTTTGCTTTGCTGCATGTTCGATCATAAAATATCGCAAGATCATTTCATTGTTGCTTCAAATTATTGATCGGTGAGATGACAGCGGTCACTGTACATTTAGCAGGGTTGATCTTGCTTTGCCAAGAAGAAGAAAGCTGTTCAGAAACACTGAAGATAAACATCGACATCCACAATCCAAGATCTTCTGCTAAGCTAAACGACTTGTCTCGCATTTCCTTTGTCCCCCATGTTTATCAATGGTTGTTACTGTAGTATACAATGCTTTGTCATTTGTAAATCTTGAACATATTTTACACGTACGTGCGAGTCGGAATGATCATGTAAATGTTTGCCAATCTCTGGTGATACATAAACTATGACAAAAAGGGTATTTTTTTTTTGTCTGAGAGGCACTTTTGTATATTTTGCCAAAAGGTGGGGACATGCCCCAACCCCATGTCCCCGGTTCCTACGTCTCTAGTGCTGATATAATTTTTGTTGTAACCAAATTATTGAAAAATCTTCGTTTGCGTATCGTAGCCGACATGAATGATTTTGCAAATACCTAGAATTGTTTAGCCGTTATCAAGATTCCTTTAATGAACATATTAACTAAAAAATGTTTCAAAAAACATCATTTCATTGTGTTATTTTCTCACAACAGAATTTCATTGTAGTTGTAATCCTTGAATAGTTATATTTGCAATAATTATTGGTATATTGAAATATTTTTACATTCTTAAAACTGGATTAATTCAAAGATCTGGGTTTTATTGTATGGTCATATACACGACATTTTGAGAGTCCATAATGCTAGAGATTTTCCCAGGTCAGAGAAATTCCAGAAATTCCAGAAATTCCACTCGGTAGACGGTATATATATATACCATCTACCGAGTAGACTTTTCTAGTACTCAGTAAAATTACTTAAATTTAATTCGGTTATTTGTTCAAAGGAGATATTTCTCTTGGATCATATCGTTCAGATATATTGTCTATATTGAACAGACATTAAAAAAAAGAGAAACTCCGGAAAATACAATATCTTTGTGCAATGGGCTGACGAATTGATTGAATATCTGTAGAGCACCATCTAGTCCAGGAGCCATTGGTTGAACTTTCTTTGTCGGGTAAACTGATATTACCTCTGATTCTTGTAGTTCAGGGGGTACATCTTCAAAATACATGGGGTGCCCAGTAAGATCCAACGATCTGCCTAGTCAGATTTTTATCCCGTTATACCCTGAATCCCTGAAATTCTCGTATTTGCCTACGCGTGAAGCCTTCTCTTAAAACACTTACGAAGAGGGATACACCGTAGGAGTGGTAGTATGAGAGTGAAGGAATTTCAGGCGCTGCTTGTGATACTTTATTTAAAAGGGTCCAATATGGCTGTCACTAGAAAATAGATAATCTGTTATTTCTTAAATCTAATAATGAATAAAATAAAAATGAATCATTGGTAGATATTTTATTTGTTTGTCTATTTGTTATTTTTTTTACTATTTAATATATTTGTATTTATATTTTACTCATGGGTAAGTTATGGCTGTATCATCAATTATGGGTTGTGGAAATTCTACAAGTCTTCTGACACGAAATCAAAATTCACTTGCACCCAATGATCGACACGGTAAGTCTGAATTTTCTTTTTCCTCTAAAATCCTGTTTTGTTCTAGACAGCGTCAAAAAGGAAATTAGGCTTAAGAGACACAAAGTTCCGATAAAATCCCTATAAAACATTCACATATTTTCTTTTTAATGAAAAGAAATTGTCACCACATATCACATGAAATGATTTGCTGATTATTTCCAAGTGATATAAGAGTTAAAACTCTCGATGATTTTTATTCTAACGATGTTTATTAGAGCAAGATTTTGCGACGAGGCAGAAGGGCGTCATTTTCCATACTTGATTCCAAAAATAAATTTAAACTGTACATTTTAAATTCAAATTCAAATTTCGTAATAAGCACGATTAGAAAAATTATAGAATATTCTAACTCCTATTCAAGTTATCAAGCAATAAAAAAAGAAAAGAGTAGTCCTCAGATATCCAAGTAAGGTTGAAAAGGAAGCGAGACTCCTCGACAAAATAACAGGTTGAATTCTAAAAACTTCGAACCGTGACTGTCGTATGGAAAAATCACTCAACTTTCAACCCCAAAGCCTAAAGCCTAGTCTGACCACAGATAAGTAGCATTTGATCTCGATTTTATTCCAAATTATATTTGCTATATTTTGCTAGAATTTTGAATGTAGATTCCATGCCTAAAGATCTCTCTGTTCCCTCCCAGGTGTGGTTGGTAAGGCTAGAACTTAATTTCTCAAAAATCTAACCCTGGGACTTAAAGTGAGTTGAAAACTTTGAAAAATAAGGGAGAATTATGATGAACGGAATTTTTTTCTGCATCACTTCGAACACCCATTCCTTACTTACAAGAACAGATGGGATAGGTGCTAAGAGTCGGTGGAGCTCTAAGGCTGCTGACCCACATCAGGAAATCGACAACTTCTATGATGACCTAAACTCCCTACTGCAATACACAAGAAAACACTTCAATGTCATCATGGGAGACTTCAATGCACAGGAAGGACAAGGAAATGAAGTTTGCATCGGTAAATTCGGATACAAAGTACGGAACGAGAGAGAAGATCTTGTAAACTTTACAACGGCTAACGGATTCAAAATCATGAACACCTTCTTCAAGAAGGACTTCAAAAGGAAATGGACTTGAAAGAGCCCCAATCACGAAACAAAGAATGAACTAGGCTACATCCTAACGGACAAAAACGATGTCGTCAAGGACATCCAATTTCTGAATCAAATCAATGTAGGCAGCGAGCATAGAATGGTATGATGTAAAATACAAGTAAACACCAATAAAGAAGGAAAATGTTCCACACGGAACCGCAACCGCTAAACATACCAAAAGAGCACGCTCGGTCTTTCAAGCTCGAACTGAAAAACAGATTTAAAATTCTTACTGAACAAGACGAAGTAAACAACAAAATAACAGCATCTATGATAGAAGTCGCCACTATATTCAAACCAATGAGCACACAACCCATAAGTAAAATCTCAGACGAAATCAGAAATTTTATAGAAAAACGCAGAAAGCCACCGACAACAACAAGAGAGAAAATTGAAGAGGCCGAACTAAATGAATTAATCAAGAAAAAACGAAGAGACGACAGAATAAGATACACGACGGCAGTCATCGATTCAACCCTTGAAAGAGGTCAGGGCTTCAAAGCTATGAAAAAAAGGCTCAACTCAGGACGAAAGCAAATGACTAGTACACTCGAGGAAAATGGAAACCTAACAACAGACAGAGACAGGATTGTCGAACGTGCCAAAGAATTCAGCCAAAAACTTTATTCGTCCAAACAAGGAATACAAAACAACGAACAGGATACGCAATACGTGAGCAATCAACTAGAGAATTTCCCACAAGTAACCCTGTGGGAGGTGAAAGAAGCCATTAAACAGATGAAGAAAGGAACGGCCCTTGGACCAGACAATATCACCATCGACCTACTCCGAAAAGCAGGTAAAATCATCACCAGGAAACTGGTCGTCCTTTTCAACTTGTGTCTAAAACATAGTAAAGTCCCAGACGATTGGAACACTGCTATCATAATGCTTTTATATAAAAAAGGAAACCCGAAAGACCTCAACAACTACAGGCCTATAAGCCTACTCAACTGTGTATACAAACTTTTCACAAAAATCATCACCAACATGATCACTAAAACAATTGATGAAAACCAACCACGAGAGCTAACTGGCTTTAGAAGAAGACCATGGACCATCAGCATTCGATAAATCGGCTGAAAGAAAAAGCAGCAGAATATAAACTACCACTTGCCGTAGCATTTATCGACTTCAAAAAGGCGTTCGACTCAGTAGAAATCCCTAAGGTCATAGAGGCCATCAGTGGACAATGTGTAGATCCAGTATATGTTGAAGTGTTGAAACTTATATACAATCACAGCAGCTCCTTTATCAGGCTAAATAAAGACTCGGACCCCTTTCAGTTCCAAAAAAGAGTAAGAGAAGATGATACCAGCTCACCTAAACTCTTCATAGCCTGCCTCAAGATGATCTTCAGAAGGCTAGACTGGGAAAGTATAGGGATTAGAATAGACGGCGGGTATCTGAGCAACCTCAGATTTGCAGACAACATTGCCCTTTTTGCAGGGAACCTGCACGACCTCCAACTAATGATATATAAACTAAATGAAGAGAGCAAGAAAGTCGGCCTACACATGAACTTCAGTAAGACGAAGATCATGTGCAACAACCACATCGGAGATAAAAACACTGAGATCAGAATCGAAGACACAGAACTGGAGAAAGTAGATCACTACATCAAAAGAAGAAGAAATCAAGCGAAGAATCTCACTAGGATGGCAAGCCTTTGGCAGAGCAGGCTCAACCTTCAAAAATAAGAAGATCCCATTAATCCTTGAAAGAAGGGTGTATAACCAATGCATCCTCCTAATAGTCACTTATGGAGCTGAAAAATGGAACCTAACCAAGAGACAGATCGGCAAATTAAGAACTACGCAACGTGCACATGAGAAAATTATGCTAGCTGTCACATGGAGAGACCACCAGACAGCATAGTACAACCGGGAAAAGACAAGAGTCAGGGACATCATAGAATCCATTGAAAAGCTCAAATGGCAGTGGGCTGGCCATGTTGCACGAATGGCAGACAACCGATGGACATCGCGACTCACGACATGGATCCCCCGAGATCACATGCGGAACCGAGACCAACAGAATATTAGATGGAGAGACGAGCCAGACAAATTCAGAAAGTACTGGCTCCGCGACGCCCATGACAGAGAAGTTTGGTGAATCATGGCGAAGGTCTATTTCCAACGACGGACGTTGAAAGACTGATGATGATTCAAGTTATTACCCACCCTACACTTATTGGATATTTACCATTTATATAATTCTTTGCAGGGCACTATCTCAGGATTTTATTCTACATTTTTGGTTTAAGGTGTAGACAAAAAATTGAAAATACCATGTTGATAAGGCTTCACGCCAAACATTCATCTGAGAGAAATCCTTCTTGATGAAGTCCAAAGCGGTTAGTTTAGTATTATCTATTCCCATAGTGAAAAAAGCTTTTAAAAACTTTTAAAATATGATTTTACTTTAATGGCATCTTGACACGTTCGAGAGTTTACTCAATATACTGAAAAATTATTATAAATCAAGACAAAGGACTTTTCGACGAAATATCACTATATATGTATTGGTGCATATTTATTAAGTTGTTTTGTATTCCAAAATGACAAATTTTAGATTGAACAACGAAAGTGACAAAAATGACGAGATGAAGAATAATACCCAGTTATAGATTAGCATGTTTTGCTTAATTGTTCTTAATTTTATGGCAACGCGTGGATTATGAGGTTTTAAAGAGTGTCGTCTCCACCTTTGCTGGTTGTATGGAATTTTATAAGAGCAGCAGAAGTAATGGGGAATATTTGTGTCATAAATCCAAGTTCTGTTATTACACAAGAATACTGGGGATATTTTGACAAGTTTGGAACAGGTGATATTAATCTGTCTGATGAGGTAAGTTTAGACTAGCTAAAAAATCTAGAGAAGTCTGGAAAAGTCCATGAGAGAAGAAGAGGTCAAGTAAGAGATAATTGGCTCAGAAGTTGACACAGTTGAGTTCCTATCACTTCAAAACACTTAAGATAGGAAAGGTATTCAGAGGAGTTTGGATACCTCATTAACTCTTATCAGAGAATCAAACAGTTTGTTCAACAATTGATAAAAGTTTGCTGGCTTTCTATCTCTCTTTTTTATTATTCTGTCAAGCTAGGAAGGCCTGGGAGACTTTTTGTTTGAATTGTAGGCGGAATTACTCAACAAATGAACTTTTAATACGAGAAATCAGCATTTGTTTCTCCAAGTTTTTAAATGTCATTCTCCTCCGGAAAATTTGTATAAATTAGGAATCATCCAACTACCAACTTTTGACTACAAGTTAGGTTCACGTAAGATGCGATAAACAATACCACATTACAATTTACGTTTATGTGGGATACAATAAACAGCGTTACAATAGAGAATCTATTTTTGACATTTTGATTACAAACATTTTAAAATTGTAGAGGTTTGCGTTCTTTCCAACTCTCTGACTTTGGAAACAAAACTGAGGTTCTATGTTTCGAACAATGCTCTATGGTTGCAAGGCCTGACCACTTAGGGACGTGCTTGGCGTTAATTGCCTCTATGTGAAATCCTGGGCACCAAATGAAAGGGGTATGTGTCAAATGAGGTGGTCCCGGATAGATCACAACAGCTTCCCATATCAGCATTTGCGGATGGCGCCCCCGCTGATTGTGACATGTCTTCACAACTCCCAGCAATAAGACCTGCTTATCAAACCGTCAAATGAACACAAATAGGCCAAAGAAAGAGAGGAAGATGAGCTGGTGACAGACAGTGGATAGGGACCCCGAGTCTGAAAGCAGACGGTGGAGTGACACCACTAGATTGGCTGGAGATCGCACTCGGTGGAGCGCCTTGCCATGTGTCACATATGTCTCATGTGTCACACGAGAAGCTTGTAACGGAATCAGAGTCTGAGACTTCTTCTGCAGAATGGTAAGATGAAACTGAAGGAAGGTCTGTTGGTAGACTGGTATTCATTGAGCATTATTCTTTCATTATCATAGAATCTATTCATTGAATAAGTAGAATTTTCATTCTGGGATCTTATTTCAATTCATATTTGGAATGATGGAAAATCGCAGCCATAGATAAGATTCCCTTGGATGTTTTTTCATTCATATTTTGTCACACCATGAATAAAATCAACTTTATACTATACCCCTTATGCAATTCTATCTTCTATCGTTTCCTCCTCCTCATCATCATCATCATCAGCCCTTTAACGTCCTATGTCGTTGGACATTGACCTTCCTCAAGATCCGCCATACCTCTCGATCGTGGGTGTCGCAGAAGCCAATACCTCCTGTACTTGTCTCAATTGTCACGCCACCTTATTTTTTGTCGGCCACATTTTCGCATATGATCTGTAGGGATCCACGTACTGAGTCGTAATTGTCACGTTTGAGACAGTGTCCCTTTTCCATGCACTTTGGAAGTCTTATCAGGCCGTCAATGGGTCTTGACCAATCAAAAGATTAACCCTAGAGCTACCTTTCTGCCCTATTCGGTATCTCTCGGACTTTTGCTAAGTTTTAGGCCAAAGAACGAGCGAGGTGTATCCTGCAAATGCAATTATATCTAGAATCATTTAGATTTTCCTTTCGTTTATCTAAAAAATTTGTAGATACAATTTTAGAAGGATCATTTTTTCTTCATATGTGCACTCCCCAATAGCGTCTTCTGAGATTGCTTTTTCTTGCGTCAACTATAAAATCTGTTGTATTTTTGGCGTCTATCGAAACGGTTTTATTTTTACTCCAACCACCCGATGACGTCAATAAAAAATTGTTACAAGAATACCTTGAATAGTACTGTTTTGATTTGTACAGATTTTGATTTGTACGATTAAGGTATTGCTGTACATAATAATGTAACTAAGAAGAAAAAAATCAAATCAGAATCAGAATTTGAACTGAGCTATTTTGAACAGTACAGGAATTTTTGAAACGAATCACCCGCACAATTCAAAGTATATTTGCCGATCTTTTTTTCTTTTCCTTCATCTAAAACTATATTCTTTCTTATCCTTATTTTTTGAAAATAAATTTAGTTTTTGTTACGTTTTTGTCAATCATTCAAAAAAATGTTTCTCGTAATAAACTTGAAACTTAATATAGATTATAGATTTGTTGCAACTTCTGATATTTTTTGTGTCCAGTTATTGTTAGATTACGGCTAAAGACTAATCATATTTAATCTTACTGCATTTTGCTATTATAAATGATCATAAAAAATCTTGTTTCATTAAAAGTGGTCATGAAACATTTTGCCTCATCAGAAGGGTTTATGAAACATTTCGCCCCATCAAAATGTGCCATGAAAAGTTTTGTCTTATCAAATTGGGGCGCAAATAATTTCGTCTCATCAAGGTTTTGAGGAGCTCTACGTATGAGTACATGAAAGATTAACATTTTTTCAAAACTTTTCAAATTTTTCTACAAAATACTTTGAGTGATTTTTTCAGCTCGCCAAAATGTGTGTGTGCGTTTCGCTTTCAACTTGAATCGTAACAAAGTAGATGCTTCAAGCAGAATGGCTAATCAATAAAATATTCTAATTGATGAACAAAGTTTTTTTATAACTAATTTTTGACGAGTATTTTCTTTTAACTTTATGTTCAGATGGTTTTTAATCGCAACTTAGCGTAAGAAAAGAATAAGCTTTCTAGAATAGTATCTCGATATTTTTTTTTAGATAAATGGTCTGTATTTAATAGTCAGTAGACAGTATATATCGGAAATAAGCTCTCGTTTGAACCAAGGCTTGGTAGAAGATCAATTATTATCCTTCAACCTATTCTCTATTCCCTATCTCTCTGGTACCATGTTTGTTTTTGTTTCTGTGGTAGTAGATGAAGTAAATCATTCTGATTATTTCCTTATTTCTATTAACCTTGATATTTTTTCTTGTTTTGATTTGGACTGTCGATGAAGATGGAGGTAAATAGTAGTTGAAAATGATTATTAATCATTTACAATATTTCATCTAACAAAATGTATAAAAAAATGGAATATTTCGACCGATGACACAAAATTATTTATGATTTGATACAAATTATTTTGCATACTCTTTACTATACTTTCCTTTGAGAAAATTAAAAAATTAAAAAAGTGGATTTTCGTAAATGAAAAAACTATGGCAACCAAGTTAAAAATGCGGCGACTAGAATTGACTTTAGGACAATCGGAATGAGAAATATGGCGACTGAATCTGAAAATATTCCATGCAAATTGGAAAAATACGCCTAGCAAATTAAAAAGACATACGAAGTGGATTCTCAATTTGAATGGCGTATTTCTAAAAATTTTCTTACCTTACTTTTCAATTTTTGGGGGAAAAGATATAAGTCCATTATCGATTCATTCATGCTACAATAGCCCTTTCACCAAAAGCAGTCATTCTTTCTTCTAGATCTTACATTCACCATGATACTGCATTTTCTCTATAAAACCTATAATACAACCCCATGATATTGAATTGGCATAAACTAGGTCACTATATTTACCTAACACATTGAAGCAGCGTAAAATCTTTTGATCATTTTTTGAAATATTCAAGCATATATATTCCAATACATTTAACTACAAAGGATAAAAGTCGATTAGAGATGCAGAAAACTCGATTCATGATTGTATTTTATTGAATTTAACTAAATGGAATATAAATTAGGATTAGTGTTTAGGTTTAGTGTTAGGATTAGGTTCAATGTCTGTTAGTGTTTGGACTACGGTCAAGATTATATAAGTTAATTACGGAACAGATGAAAGCAAACTTTTCATTATGGGAACGGTAGTTTTGCTGAAATTTGTACGAAACTAATATATGAAACTACCAAACTAAATACGAAATCAACAGAATACATTGAACTAACTACGAAATAATAAAAACGGTGCCTATTTTTCAGCTTGCACTGGGCGGCGACGCCCTGGTCCTTTGAACTGTAACTTTTCTTTTAGCTCACTCACCAGTTTTTGAGCACTTTTAGTGTTGCCCGACTGCAAAATTGTTCACTGTGATCGCATTTATCTATCTTTCTTTTTAATGTTGAGACTTCTCAACTCCATACTTAAATATCACGCAATTTAGGCAGATATATTCTCTGTGTGTTATATCATGCCTTTAAAGCCAATAGCAGTTCTAAAGTACAAGCTTTCGGCAAACATTTGTATGCATATTCAGCCTAGAGAACTCTTTTATGTCTCCACTGATGCTTCGTTCTCGATAACATCTTGGCATTTTGCGATCCAAAACTATGGAAACACAATTCAATATCTCTACTTCTCTCCGCGGCAAAATATAAGAGGAGCTCTACGCGACATTGTGTCACATTCTACATATTCTTCCTAGTTAGGTAAGCTTAGCGACAAATTCATAACTAACTCAGATTTGAGATTTACGTGACGACCCTTGTCAGTTATATTTACTGAGGCTGAGAATTCGTAGAGCTCTCTAATGTCTTACATTATTTGCTCATTCCTAATTAGCTCTTTCGTATAGCCTTGATCAACAGTCAGTACCAATTTTACCTGGTTCTTCAGTACCAAACCTTATCAAAGGCAGCTTTTTCACTCTTCATTGTTGAGTAAAATATGTAATGACTAGATTCACGAGATCACGTTTCGCCTTCATATCTCTTTCCTAATCGTCTCATTTCTCTACGATATAGCTAGCCAAACATAGTTAATCTTACTTCGTATCTTTCCTTCCTACAATCACCCTGAATGTTTAAATGTGTTTGCATTCCTTTCAACCTAAAATACAATTATCCAATTGTCTCCGTTGTTGTTCATTAACTGTATGTTTTAATGTCGAAAACTATCTGCATTTGGCTATTTCTCGAATTGATGTTCGTCAACTTTCTGTCTTTACTCTATTTGATCAGACTTTCATCTTGTGTTTTGATGCACGTCATGATATTACAATGACCATGTGTTTTTATTCAATCCAAGATGGCTGCCGTCAGAGGTTTTTTTACTCCTAAGCATCAAAATGGCTAGTATGTCTTCTTCGTTCTACGTGCCTGGCGTCACACATATGGCATGGAACAGGAATATGTACCACGTGGAAATAATCTGCCTGGGTAGTTACATATTTCCAAATGACAACTCACATCTATTCCTTTCTTTTCATATGAACTTTCATCATTATTTCAATGTCCGGTTGATAACAACAAAGATTCCGGTGGCAACTGGTTTTGTCTTCAACTAGGGCTAAAAATCATCTCCTTTCATGAGGATCTGATAATTCCCAAGGTCGGTGATGTATGGGGTAATATTGATTAATTACCAAAGGTTCCAATAAGTCAATCCCCACAACCGGAGGATTCTCAAATTTGGATTTTAATTCCAACATTTTCTTTTCTCCCGTACCCTTCTTCGGAAATACCGTTTACACTCATTTTCTCAGGCAGGACCACTCTTTCTTTCATGCCGTTCAGCCACATACCTCCTTTTCAGCGTAGGTGTAAAAAAAGTTGCCCATAGTTGAACAATAATTAATTTTAGGGGATCTGCATTTGATTTCTAGGAGAAGAGTATCTGATAAGAATCCGGGAATCTACCAAGTTACCCGGCTGCTAAATGAACAACCTTAGTTTTTATGGTCTGAAGAGCTTTTCACTTCTGGGTTTCCGGATGGATTTCAAAACATAAACCAGGTTTTCTCTTGCTAGATTTTGGGAATGTTTCACTTCTTTTAACTTTTAGGGTATCATTTATCCACTTGTAAAATCCAATGGGTTTATAGTATCACAGTCTCAGCACTAATCGGATGGAGATGCCCGTGGTTATTAACCAATTAAAATTCAGCTTGGCTTTCATAGCGATGAATCATACGAGCGTTGCCAAATTAGTTCGTTTAGTTGGATCTGGCTAATCTTTTCCCAATTTAGTCGACAAAAATCTACGATAGCCAAACATCTGTCCAATTTAAACAAAAATAATTAGTAAGTTTATGTACATATTCGTATCAATCTTTCACTTGAATTCATGGCTCGGCTCCGTAGGCAATAATGATCTGCGATATTCAAAAATATGTCCAATAAAAAAATAACAATCATTGAGTTTATAGTTCGATTTCATGGGCCAATCCCACGTTTCACATAATTTTTAATAAGTTTAGTAATATTTCAATAAAATGAATGTTGAAAATTAAAGTCACGTTTGATTTATCAATAATATGTGCATTTATGATCTGACTTTCAGGGTTTTTGTCTTCGAGAGAGCAAATATGTTAAAATGCATTCTGACATCATAATAAAGGTGTGATATCGTAATAGCAGCATTATGACGTCAAAATGAAGGCATTATGACTGTACTATATATATATATATATATATATATATATATATATATATATATATATATATATATATATATACCATAAACCCGAAACGAGTATGACACATTTGGTTTCTCTTACAAAGTTCTGCTTACGGAACTAATAGGTTCAACTTATAAAAGGCTCTGCTAAAATTGACTCCGTCTTCCGTTACATGTAGATAGATAGATATGAACAGATGTAAACAGACTGAGATGAATATGATCATAGATGTGAACTGACTGTGATAGATATGAACGGATTGAAATAGATATGATCAGAAATCGATGTGAACGGACCAAGATAGATATAATCAGAGAAAGATAGATGAACAGACTGAGATAGATATGGACATCTGGACTCAAGTCAGCCTGTTTTAACGGGTAATCGGGCATTAATTCATAAAGAAAAGATATTATGTCAGAAAAATTACCACGAATGTAAACTTTCACACCTTCGTTTACTCAGTGTTAAAAACGGTGCACACACGCACAGACAGACTGGCAGACAAACAGATTGAAAGATTACAAACAGAAGCAAAATACTCAAGGAAGATGTTGCCAAATGCATTTTCAGATTTACATCTAAAATTGAATCAAGGAGCATCTAGAAACATTCAGATGCTCCAGATACATACTTCCAATAATGAGTGCAGCATTGCTTTTGATGTAGTACAAAACATTATCAAGTATAAGCTGAAAAGAGAACTCACATTAAATTATTAATGAAGTCCTTGAACAATGCTGCTTTGAACAGTACGGAACATTTTGGAATGAATCAACATCACTTGAGGTATACCTGTATATTTTTACCTCAACCCTTTTATGGTGTCTATCGAGATTGTTTTTTCTCCTTTCGCCAACCTTTTGATGACATCCTATTTTCTTACGCTAACCCTCTGATGGCGTTTATCGAGATGATTTTCTTTCGCCAACCTCGATGGCATCTATCAGGATTGTCAATTTTTAATTTTTTTCCAACCCTCCGATGGTGTTTAACAAGATTGTTATTTAATGGCGGTCGAGTTTTCTTTCACTAATTGTCACCTTTTTTCAAGTTGAAATTATCATTTTTGACGGACTCTCCAAATGCAGCCTCAAGGTTGTTTATACGGTAGTTTCTAGTCATTTGTTGTCAGAGAATCCTTTAAAGCAGGGGTAGCGAAGCATTTTTGACCATCGACCCTTTCATAGAATCCACAATCCCTCATCGATCAAAATAGGGCTGCCAAAATAGATTCATCAAACGTACCAATACCTCGGCATAAATCGTAACAATTTTTCCGAAAACCTACCAAATCAATAGTATATCATATATTACCGATAGGATAAGTCAGCATATCACATTTATTGAAAACTGATATAAAAACAGAAAAAAGTTCAATAGACCCCTCCCTTCGTTTATCAATCCCTTGGATAGTCTTATCGACTCCCATGGGGCCGATATAGACCACTTTGGCAACCACAACCTTAAAAAGACCGAACTTACTTATTGGTGAAGTGTTTTGCAGGTACCAACTCCCCATTTCATTGATGGGGGAAGTTTGGATACGCCCTGCTTGCCGGGGCAAAAGCCAGTGGGATTGTATAACCATTTTTAATTTTGAATTGAACAATTATTATTATTATTATTATTATTATTATTATTATTATTATTATTATTATTATAATATCTAAGAGCAATTGGGGGTCATTATACAAGAAAAAGGTGAGCAGCAAGTCATGAAGAATAACCTCCAATAAAAAGGCATTTTAAACGCATTGCTACCTCTTTTCGCCTGCTTCCCAAATTATTGTTCTTTTTTCACCTTTGCTGATTTCCCTCTTATCGAAAGAAATAGTGCATAAAAACACGATGCATACTCGGAAATGTCTACAGTGTCTGAAGACATGCCATTTTCCGTCTCTTATGCAGTCTTCCTCTTTCATCATTTCCCATTTATTCTATTTAATTCAGTTATCTTTCCTCTGTAAGTGTTATCCATTGACAATAACTACTAAGTATTTATTGTACAACCAATACATACGTTTGTGAATATTCTGCCCATGTTTTATAGTTTTGTTGTCAGTGGGTCATGTTGACATATTCTAACTTCTTCTATTCTATATATATTCAAATACTATTGTCATTGAAATGAAAATATTCATGATTCTTATTAACTATTCTGGACAGACTGATTATATGTAATGATAGAAAATCATTTGGATCAATTAGGTCAGTTGTAAGACAATCAGTTTAGCCCAGTTGGTTGGTTTGGCCAGGTCAATCAGTTCGATAGGGTTGGTCAGATTGGTTGGTGTGATTCTTGGTCTTTTTTCACGATGCCAGTCGCTTTTATTATAAATCTATCTTGTGGACTTTCCATGTGATATTGGACATGATCCTCTCCTGTGCGTATCACGTGGTTCTTTGTTCGAGAGACATTCTTCATATGATCTTCCATATCTCAGCTCCATAGGTGATAATCGGGAGGATGCAGTAGTTGTGAACGCCTCTTTTTAAAACTAATGGGATTTTCCTGTTTTTTTTAGCTTGCTCTGTCGAAAGATAATGACCCCTCGCTTGATTTCTTCTGCTTTTGAGGATTTCATGGAGATCCATTGTGCCAGGTAGATGTAGTGATCTACTTTCTCTACTCTGCGTTTTCAGTTCTAATGGATATGAATTTGCCCACAGCATATTTGTAGCTAATGACATTGGTTTAACTGAAGTTCCTGCAAAACCCAACTACCTCGCTTTCTTCAGATCATTTAGCAGTACCTGCAATTTCCTCGAACTGGAAAGAAAACAGTTGTTTGATTTACAGATTTACGTTGAAACTTTAACGAAGGACCAATCAGAAATCAGAAGAGCTGAACACATTGATTTTTCTTCTCCAATGAACTGTTTAATAATTCAGAATCTCTGGTATTCGGGAAATATTTTTTCTAGTCCAGCTGGCAGGATAAAACCAGAATAAAGTAAATTCTTCGGTATTTGTTCTGATCCAATAGACTTACAGTCTTTTACAAAGGCTGATACTGAATGGCAATAAGCGAAAGTGATGCACAAGATCATCTCAGTTGATCCGAGTATCAACTTCAAATTTGAGCCGTGAGTAAATAAATACCATTCTATTACTGGATCTATCGAAAAAGCGAATCAATCCCTCATCTAATAGATGAGGGATTTAAGCTGCTTGAAACTCAACAACTATCTTACGTAAATTAAAGATGCTAGCCAATAAAAATAGAGAAGTTGACACTAAACAATCTGGAGCTTCTGAATTAGCATTTAGTGAGAGTTGATGAAAAAAAGAGAAATTAGAAAAAATAGACATCAAAGAATTGTGAAAAACAACCCGAAAGACTGAATTCTTATCTTTTATGCAATTCATGTACGTACAAATATGTCCCTGTTATTGTATAACGTCAGCAGAAATTCATTAGGTGAATTATAATATATAAAGCTCTGTTTAGGGCCTAAATAGTCCCTTCGTCAGCTACGCCTCTGTAGCAACAACATTCTTTTTTTATTAATAATTTTGACTAAAATTTCTTTAATTTCAATTTCAGTTGCTTTTCATCGTAACTAAACAAGCTGTCTTTCTACAACATTAAACAATGCGAATCAGAAATTAAGAATTAGTTTTCGGCAAGACTCGTTCTTGCATCCTTCTTTCGTTGGAAGCCTTTCTTAATGTGACAGCTGCTCTACCTATTGTGCTACGAAAACCAGCGGTCCAAAAGCCGAAATCCAGGGAATCAAAGGGGGGAAAAAAGGACACGAGCTCGAGTCCTGTCGAAAGCTCTATTCTTCATTCCCACGCTGTTGTATTGGAATGTTTGGATTTTTTTTTCAAAAGCGTGAAACACTGCCGGGCACAAACTAAGAGTCCAATTTAGCATAACCCTAAATTGTAAATTAACCATCCTCCACTAAAAAAAATCTATCTAATGGGGATGGGTAAAAAAGTTTCTTTCTCGACATGATAACAAATAGATGTCTACATTCTTAGCCCTCTAGCTCTATTGGTGCGACCTGAATCCGTGATGCATACATATATAACCAGCCAGCAAGGGGCCCCTTCTCCCAAAGTGAAGAAACCTATGTCAATGTCGACCATGTTGATGCTGTCAGTTGGGTTGATGGTTCCAAAGTGCACAAATTCAATCAGAATCTGTTAAAAGGGTTTTTATAAAAATCATTGAAATTGCCCTTGATCACGAGAAGAAGACCTGTTGTTTTTAACCCCCCCCTCTCAATCGTTTCCACACTTCTCCTTTGTTTACAAGTGTCTGTGTCAATCGCTATATGTTGCCTCTTGAATTGAATATATTCTTTTCTAAGAAAAATTCTTCCCTTTCTCGATGCAATCACTTTGGACAAGACAGAAAATTGCTCGCAGTCATCGTCTCTGTATGAAAACTGTTGTTAACTTCGAGGAAGTCTTTCAGAAACTGTCTTATCTAATAAGTAGCAGCGCTCTAATTGCGTCAGATACACCAGTTGTCGCGCGATCATCGAAGTTGAGCAGCATCGAGTCTGGTCAGTAACTTTATGGGGGACCAATTGGGTATACCTGGGGCTGTAAACAGCTGGGAACCACCCGTTGCGATCCCGTTAATCCTCCTGGGAAAAACCTATCTTCATATTTCTCTCAAAAGCAAGTCAAAGGCCCACAGTCATCTTGCACCCACCCACATTCGAACCCTTGGCCTGGTGGTGAGCAACCAAGGACTAACTGAATGAAAATAGATCAATTAAGATGAAAATACATAGAAACTGTGAAATGCACATACACGCGTAGGTAGACATGTACAAACATACGGCAAATTATTTGGCTTTGAGCTTCCATTAAATAAAAGTAAAGCTATGGGGTTGTGTCGGACGAGTCTTGATGAATTCTGATTTTTACATTCAGACAAATGTGAATTGCCACTTGAAAACCTAAAACCATTGTCCCTCTTGTTTTAAGACATTCTAGCATTCTGGGCTTTTATATTTCCTTATAAAATCTATTACTGCTCGTTTTACAGCTTGTTCGTTTTTAGAAGTGAAAGCTGCCATTCTTATACAGAAGTGGTACAGGAAAACTCTGGCCAAATTAGAGACAAGAAGAAGAATCGTATGGAATATCTTCCAAGAAATTGAATATTATGGAGAACAAAACCAGAATAAAGTAAATTCTCCTCAATTCTTTTCAAATTCTTGTTTTTTTTTTAATTCGTTTTGTCATAATTTTTTCATCAATAAATCATTTGATGATTCGATTTTTTAGCGAATTTATGCTTTAAATATTTAGACAATTACCAACTGAAATATCTTCAGTTTTTCTCTAGAAAGACAGAAGCGACTTGAAAAAAAAACCTAGTTGCCCTTGTGCAGTGGTATTCATTTTACTTTAAAACCTTCCATTTAGGATGAGAGTGAATGCAAACACCACAATTCTTTTGGCGAAACCATACGTGAACTCTGCACTCATGTAAAACCTATTAGAGGCCTATTGGAACTGTTTTAGGTACGAGGTAAAGTCAAAAGTTAAAAAAAGAAGTGATTCAACTGAAAATCAACCATTGTAAAATAAAATAATATAAAAAAGTAATTAGCATATATGGTAATTTCTTCTCTGTTTCCACGATTACATCTTATTGGTCAATTCCCATTCCTATTATAGCATAGCAATTACGTCATAAATTTCCTAATATAAGCCCTCAGGACTCAATGTCTGTCCACATTTTGAAACAAATCTTGTTGAGACTTGGGGGAAAAATTAGGATACTTGAATTATCAAAATTAGATTACGTAATAAAATAGCTTAGACGCCGATCCATTCATAAATAAGATATTTCTCACGGGTATGTGCTAGTGGATAGATAATGACCATCATTATTCATGGAAAATAGATATTTGAAAACATATGTAAACCTTTCTGATGTATTAATCGAATTCATTACTCTCACTGCGTGAGTAACGAACTAAAACTGTTTTCGACAATGCAGACATGTTAGGTAGTGTCTGGAAGTATTGAAGATGATCTAGTTTTTCCGACTAAAACCAGTTTGCTATCATCTTCATATTTACTGTATATAAGAATAGTGTCATCTTAAACGATTCATATCTAGTTTATTGGATATACATGTATAATATAAAAGAACTTAGACGTTATTCAACATATTCAACATTCCTCTGTCTTATTGTGTTAAACAAAGTATTTGACATAAATTCAACTTTAAAAAACTAAAAAACTAAATAACTGAAAATGAAAAACAAGTATATTTTGGGATTTAGATCCATTACTTTTAAACACTTTTTCTCTCTGGCGACAAATTTGCCTCTTAAAACTAAACCAAATTTCTCATTTTTATACGAATTCTCTTTTATAGCATTTCTTGCTATTATGTTTCTATCATAAAACTTTTCAGTATTGGCAAATTTCATTTTGAAAAAGACAGAGTAATTTTTATACAATGTTTATTCCTGTCGACAATCAGATTTGATTATATTGGCTATAAGATGATCATTTTATTTTCTCTCGTTCTCTATTATTATTCTGCTTTTCTTGTCAGTATGGCTGCCATTGTAAGTCAAATGCAAAAATCTTGAAGAAACATAGTATCAACAATTTTCACCTCTATGGTTGTATATTATTTATCCTAAATCTACTCTACTAAAAACTGAAAGAAAATTCACATTATTTATATTAACTTTTCTGTTCTTTGTTTTGAAGAAGGATCTTCCCAAATGTAATTAATAACAAAAAGGTAAGAGCAAGAAAGGATATCATTTATGTTACATAATTGTTTCTTTCTGATGTGTATTATAATTTGTTTTTGTTTTTTTTCCAGCTTCATGGTTTCTTCAATATGTTACTGAAGGAATTCTCTGACTATGAAAATGGACATCCGTCTCTCACTAAAAGAATCCTGCAAATACAAAATAGACTCTCCCATGGTAAGTTCAAATTACCTCGAACTTACTTAAGTTCAAATATTCTTCTCCTAATGATAGTTTGATGATTTTACAGCGTTTATCTCACAGGATTTTATGAATAATTTATAAGTTACAATTTTTTTATTAGATTTATTCTGTATAAAGTCAATATAAAAACAATAAAAATCTGATCCTGTTCTCGGTCTCTTGAAGAAAGAAGTTTGATTTTTATTAATCAGAAAAAAATTCGGCTTTTAATGCTTTCTGAGAAAAGTGGACTCCCCCACTACATTCTGAATTATGTCGCATTAATTTTGATTTTTCCCAAAATATTGTCTTCAAGAAAAACAGAAAAATTGAGCAAATTAATCGAATTCCCCCCAAACTATAACAATCCATCCCATGTGAGAATATTTACATGTATTTAATTGTATAGAGCCGAGGAGCTACTATTGATTGGTCAAAATATTTCTTCTGTTTATGTTAACAATTTCGTCTAGTTTTAACAATGAACTCCTTCTGAAGAACCAAACGATTGATTCAAATAAGTACTGCTCCTAATTAGATAAATTGAAAGCAGCAATCGACGAAAAGCACCTGAAATTAGTTAACAAAAAAAGCATATTCCATCAGAATAAGGTTTGAATGTTTGTTTCTTTTGTGACAATGCCAATATTTTTACAGCTTGTCAAGGAAGTTTCCACTTATCCACTACATTCACAAATAATATCACCTTCCGATTACAATCGATTCCGGTCGTTGTTATGTGAAATTGCATTCTCGTACATCTTCAGTCTCATCTTGACACTATCCATAAGTCGATGAGAAAAAACAAAGCAAAAAAAATAAGATAAAATGATGCCTGACTCTTCATAATCCATTTATATATACATGCCGATATGAGCGTAAAATACAGATATTTACTAGTACGGCTCAAGGCCAAAGGGGATGCAGAGATTGTGTTACATCAATCTTTTAAGAAGAGAGGACTTGCCTGACTAAAAAATCAGCATTTGAAATCCTGATTTATTTACCCCTTGGCCTGAATACCGACCACTGGTGTCAGTGAGAAATACACTACTACCTCAGTCATATGGCAGGTCTCGAAATAATAGTAAGTTTGTCCTGGTAAAAAAAGACACCCAATGAAAATTGAACCCATATCCCCAATGAATTGTTCAGCGACACGAGCTGATCAACTCCCTGGCTATACGGTGGAAAAAATCGCCCCCTTTTTCTTAAATGCACGGGTATCTGCAGTACAGAAATGCCGAAACTCTCATTACACCTCTCATTTTCCTCCTCATTTGAAATATGTCTTGTGTTAGGGAGAGAAATTGAGTTAAATTGGTCTGACAGAATGCTTTTACAAGTTGTATTAACGTGCTGTATTGACAGATTAGTCTTATTTGACAGCCTTCCACGATGGCGATCCATGAGATCGAACTAGTGCATCTATGGTCTGACTCTTCCACTTGAGGGTAACGGTTTTCTTCTTCTTTCTTTTTAAGTATTGCAGTATTGGACGACAATTTACCAATCATTTTTAAACTGATTATTTCTAGTTGGAGAAAAAGCTCCCGAATCCCAGGAAGAAGAGAATCCATTAGCTGTTCAGGTGGAAATAATTGGAGAATATGACGGACCGATATTAACTTTTCCACTTGATGTCAATCAGCTTCATTCAATGATTGATGCCTTTAGGAACGAAAAGGTCAGTCTTTTCAAAACTTTTTCACAAAGCACAATTATTATTATTTGAGAAAGCGTTGGTACAATAGAAAACTGCAATGAAAGCTATGTGAGTCAACTTGAATATCATTTTATTTGATAGTTTTTATTTTTAGAAAAGAAACTACTGAACTCGATAAAGTCCACTGTTTCAAATGGTGGTTAGGAGATATTATCATGAACAAAATTATTACCTCTGAGTGGAAGAGTCCATTGTTACCGATTGTAAACAGAAAAAAAGTTACCCGGTTAATTATGTAAGTAAATGATCATGCTTATCTCTGAACTTCTCTGATATTATGTGAGTTCCGTTTTGATACATTGACTAATTTTGTATTAGAGGCACGGGGTGGTGTAACGGTTATAGATACGAAGAGCAGAAATGGATAACCAAGTCCAATTCAAGCTGAGGTTGTTTATATTCACTCGGCATTAATGATACCATTTTGAGAAAGAATGAATTTTCTGCACCCTGTTCCATTGCCTGATATCATAACAAAATGTCTCGTGTACGAGTAAGCATTTAGGTGAAACACTCTCCCATAAGCATATATCCTGTCTAGGCTGTAGCAACTGAATATTGACATTTTCGTCATGCATAAATAAGAAAGCATTATAGAGTTATAGAAAAGTCCATTTAGTTTTGATTACGAGATATTCGGGGGATTCGACCATGAAAAAAAATTACCCTAGCAATTAGTTTCCACAGTCTCTTTCGAAGTAGCCCTTTGCCTGCAGTTTGCTGACTGGCTCACAAAGGGTAGCGAAAAGAATCCGTGTCACATTCGTTTTGCGTGCACTTTTTGAAACTTTTATACGTGTATAATATTGAAAACTTATAATTGCATATACATATATACATTGATGAAAATGACAATTGGAAGGTGGAATGAAAAACTCAAAAGATAGGTGTAACATCTCAAAATTTTTAGATGTTACACCTATCTCTTGAGTTTTTACTTTTAACCTTTCAATGGTCATTTTTATCCACATTCTGTCGGATCACTTCACATCCACAATACGAACATCCCCCCACACATACATGCAATTGTAATGTTTCAATATCCTAGTTGCTATGATTAACCTTTATTTATTGATTGAATAGCCTATAATTAAAGCCAAATAAATGTCATTTCGTGCTCAGTTTCCGAAGAAGAATAAGAGATGAACGTGTCTATAGATTTCACCTCCTCTCCTACATACACTTGATTATCGCCTACAATAATGACATACAATATGAACAGAGGGGTCTTGCCAATTTAGCTCCCTTTTTATGTATTTTTTCAAATTTGGAGATTTTGGAGTTGCCAATTCAAATGTGTTTATTTTTCGTTTTCCGAATTTGGGAGCGAATCCCCCACTTGAAAATTTCTTTTAAAAGAGCCAAATTTGTAACACTTTGATAGAGTATAATATAAGATGGGGATTATACCTGATGCCATTAATAATTTTGATATTTTCTTGTTATCCTCATAGATATTGCACGTTAGATATCTTATCCAGCTACTGAAAGCGACCATGTCTGTTCTCCAGAAACATGGCAACTTTAATGCTGTATCCACTTCTATATTACACAAAGTTACCATCTGTGGAGACATCCATGGTAAACTAGATGACCTCTTGATGATTTTCAACAAAGTGAGTATAGACATCATCCCGACATCAGTCGATTGTTTGATAATCATGCCATGTTGATACATATTCTATATTTCCAGTTTTTTTTTTTTTTTTTTTTGTATTGACCATACTTTAACTGCACAGCTCCACTTCGCTCATCCCTGATGGACCTGTCTGCAATCCTAGAATAAACTCGTATACCTAGTTTTCAATACACATTTCCATCACTGGATTATTTTCATCCCTTGAAAAGTGTTGGACACACCCGTTACTTTTTTTTATAAATGTTGAATAGAATACAATGTTAATAGTCATTTGAAAAATTTAAGCGTTTGAGTGTTTTAATTTGTTTCGATTTGTTATTTATGCTTCCGTCCTAATGTAAAAAATAAAGCCATCAGATTCAATAAATCATTCGTAGAAAATATTTCATATGCTGTGGGATACTTTATTCATATATTTCATGCATAAATATGATGAATTATTCTGCAATCACCTATTTCTATGGGCTTCGTAAATGATACATTCAGTTGATATAACAACCGGAAATGAAGATAACACCACGTCTGGAAATCGATACGTCAATCGTTCAAATTAGAAATTGCATCACCATATTTATAAACATCTATGCTACACCTGAATATATCATCTCTTCATATAAAGTCATGTATGCAAATCTGTATGTTTATTTGCATGATTGTCTGTTACCCAAAAGTTACATTGGATTAGCCCGTATGAAATAGATTAACAAGAGATTAAAAAAAACAATGAGTTTTAAAATGTGATCATCCGTTGTCATAACAACGAAGAATACGTAACAGAAACGCTGATTGTTTGAAACTAGAAAAAAAGAAAAACAAGACTGGATGCTTCAGGGTCAAATTCCACTCCAACTTAGCTGATGAGTACAGACAATATTTCAACTTAATGAAAAAACAGTTTCAACTGCAAAAAAATTTGGCCATGGGATTAGCCTTATCAAAATCAGAATCTATATATTTTGCTACAGAAATTGCATCAAAATCTAGACAATTTTAGTTTTATTTGAGGGAAAATTCCAGAATCTGCCCCCACCCCTCGCCAAAAGTAAACATCTGTATCCAACTTTCCACGAAATATCCGTGAAATTCATTAAGAATCTTTTGAGATATTTTACTCTGCGTATATAGCTACAATGCAGAGTAGATGATCCTCGAAAGATCCTTGTTCCGCCCCAAATGTAAACAAATCTTCCTTAGCCCATTACCAACCATTCCACAAACTGATATACATTCTGATCCCTAAAAGTGGACCTCACCCTTTTGACTCCTGAAAGTAGGTTAATAATTCTTGCTCTATTTTCACCATAAAAAGAAAAAAAGGGAAGCCCTTTCGATTTTGTTGAAAAAGACCCTTCACTAAAGTGGATCAAAGAACTGCAGACTATTTCAACCGGTAAAAGTGAAAAGAGAAAAAGAAATCCCCCCTCTATTTTGACAATTAAAAGTGGAAAAAAAATTACCAACGATTTTGAACCCTAGAATGGGAAAAATACCCCGCCATTTTGACCCCTGAAAGGAGTTAGACCCCACCTCCATTTTGATCCCTGTTCGGCAAAAAAAAAAAAAAATCCCTTCTAAAGTGGGGAAAGGGAATTCCTCCCTCCATTTTCACCCACTAAAGTAGAAAAAAGAAATTCTCCTCCGATTTTGACTTTTAAAGCTGAAAAATAATCTTGACCCCTAAAAGTGAAAATAATCCCTCTCCATTCTAACCCCTGAAACTAAGTAAGAAACCCACCATTTTGACTCTTAAAAATGGAAAGAAATTTCCCCTCCATTTCGCCCCCTAAAAGTGGAAACAAAATCCCATCCACTTTGATCCCTAGAAGTGATAAAAGATTTCACCATGGCTGATGCACAGCCAGGTTTTATAATTTCGATTTTGGGAAGCTTTAATAGAATTGCTCTCTTTTTTTCTTAAGTAAAAACTAACAACGTCCATTGGTGGAACCACTTGACTGAAATTCTCAGGCCATTTATACATTTTGTGGTAAAGGTATATAGATTGGTCGACTCATAGCCAGCAGAATTCAAACCGGAACCGTTGTGAATTTCCAAGATGTAACTCATAGCAGACATTTCTCTTTCTTGGGTAAAGTACTCAATTTACTTTTCTATGGCTGATGTATACATTGGGACAATTACTACAATCATTTAGGGTGGATTTAATATTGATTTTTACTTTTCATCCTATGGAATCTTTGACCTCAGATGTTAGGTTAATGGTTTACGAAATAATCTTGAAATGCTAAGCATTATTCCATTGATACGTCCTCACATTATTTTGGCTATAATGTTTAATGAAAAAGAATTATCATTGTTATTATCATTGATGATAGTCATGATAGTAGTGATGATGATAGTGATGGTAGTGATGATGATAAAAATCATATAATGAAACATCTAAAATTTTCAAAAAGAAATATTTCTTCCACAAATGTAGAATATATATATATATATATATATATATATATATATATATATATATATATATATATATATATAGTTCTTAGGAATCACCATTCATCGTTGAAAATTCAAAATACGGCCATGACTAGTTCGAAAATTGTAGATGCAATAAAGTTGCTAGTTGGATATGGATGATCTCGGTGTCAAATCATATTTTTTATGATGCAGAATTTGAATTTGGAACTCTTTAATTATTTAGGAACATCCATCTATATCAAAATTCCAGATGGCCTCAATGAGTAGGAACAGATGCTAGTGACCACATCAGATCATGTCAAAGACATCTTAATTTGGAATTGTCTTATGGCTATCATCTTGAAAAATGGTAACCATCCTGAATTTTCAACGATTTGCATGTATTATCCATATGGCAATTCAAAAAACTATATATGGCAAATGAATTCAACTAATCATTTCCTCTATATCGTGTAATATCGATAAAATGAATCTGAAAATAGTTGTTGCTGATGGGCAACATTCTTTGCCTTTCGTTATAAGTGTACTAAATTATATGCTTTTATCACGAAATGCACACGAAATGCACTCATTATATTCAAATGACAGAACGGCATTTTCAGAATTCTATGTTTTGATTTTTGTCAATGACGTTGTCATATTATCTTTTATTCGAACCTCCTGAAAAAAATTTTGAAACCGATTGAGAAATGAACGTCAAAGATAAAACCAACAAGTGTGGGGTAAGGAAGTGCTCGTTTGGGGACAGATTCAGAAATTTTTGATTGAGAGATGTTTATCCGTTTTTTTTTTTTGTTTTTTTTTATCCAGTTATGTATAGGCTCATGATTTTCTACTCAATATCTTCAGATTTTCTCGGTAGTAAGATGGATGATAAGCCATGAGAGAGTGATAGAATTTGGGGATGAACCCTTGCACAATTACCTCCCCTAGATCGTGGTTATATGTCCACACCACATGATATCACTAAAAGTTAATATCTGTCCACGTGATATCCTCAAAAGTTCTCGATGAATTACAGCATAAATATGTTAAAGGGGTGTTACGAAATAAGTAATTTCATTTGAGGGTGGATCCATGCAAAATTACCTCCCTTACAACATAAGTTTGTTGATAAATGTTGGTTTATGTCATCACATTCAATAATATGGGAGAATTATGATGAATAATGAATGAATGAAAAAGATCTCTGTAGCTCTTGATATCATAGAAAGAGGTCGAGTGACACCATAAGTTACCGCCCGAGGGATACTGTTCATCGATAAATAGACGTTCTTAGTTCCCGACTTTATGTCCATAAAATAAGGGACATGAACAAATACAAAAACCATTGAGGGCCGTTTACAAAAGTAAAACGATTTTCATCATTATCAAAATGAAATCAATGTAGGGGCTGTAAAAGCTAGCTACTCTATTCAACTTGTGTCTGAAACAGAGTAAAGTCCCGAAAGACTGGAACACTGCTATTAAAATGCTTCTACACAAAAAGGCAACCCTAAAGACCTTAACAACTATAGGCCTATAAGCCTGCTCAACTGCATTTACAAACTTTTCACAAAAATCATCACCAACCGGATTGTTAAAACACTGGACGAGAATCAACCACGAGAACAGGCTGGATTCAAAAGAAATTACTCGACCATGGACCATCTCTATTCAATAAATCAGCTGAAAGAGAAGGCAGCAGAATACAAAATGCCACTCGCTGTAGCATTTATAGACTTCAAGAAGGCATTCGACTCTGTAGAAATGTAGAAATTCCCATGGTCATGAGGGCCATCACCCTACAAGGTGTAGACCCTGGATACGTTAAAGTACTGCAACATGTATACAATCACAGCAACTCCTTCATTAGGCTACATAAGGACTCTGAACCCTTCCAGCTCCAAAAAAGAGTAAGACAAAGTGATACCAGCTCACCCAAACTTTTTACAGCCTGCCTTGAGATGATCTTCCGAAACATGGACTGGGAAAACAGGAATCAAAATAGACGGCGAATATTTGAGCAACCTTAGATTTGCAGACGACATCGTCCTTTTCGCAGAGAACCTACACGACCTCCAACTAATGTAGATGATCTAAACGAAGAAAGCAAAAAAGTCGGCCTACACATGAACTTCAGTGAAACGAAAATCATGTGCAATGATCATGTCGAGAATAAGAACACAATAGTCAAGATAGAAGATGCAAAACTCGGTAAGATAGACCACTACATCTACCTAGGACAACGAATCTCTGTGGGACCCTCAAAAGAGGAGGAAATCAAGCGAAGAATCACTCTGGGATGGCAAGCTTTCGGCCGAGTAGGCTCAACTATCAAGAACCAGATGATCCCAATAATCCTCAAAAGAAGAGTATACAACCAATGCATTCTCCCGATAGTCACTTAGGGAGCTGAAACATTGAAACTGACCAAGAGACAGACCTACGAACTGAGAAATATGCAAATTACATGGAGAGATCACAAGACAGCACAGTATATAAGGAAGAAAATGGGTGTCTGTGACATAATAGAAACTATTAAAAAACTCAAATGGCAATGGGCAAGCCATGTTGCAAAAATGAAAGACAACAGGTGGACATCACATCTCACAACATGGATCCCCAGAGATCACATAAGAAACCAAGGCCGACAGAACACAATAGATGAACTAGACAGATTCAGGAAATTCTGGCTCCGCGACACCCATGATAGAGAATTGTGGCGAATCTTTGGGAAGGTCTATGTCCAACGACGGACGTTAAAAGACCGATGATGATGATGATGATGATGATGATGATGATGAAGTAATTGTCTACGAATATCATAATTGAACGATCGTAGCCACAAAAGGTGGAGAATGGTCTGATCCTTTTTTATTCGATTGTTCATTTGTTTGTGTGTTCCAGTGCTTCTGGCCATACCGTTTCGTCTACAGACTTAATATCAGTACTCCACTAAACCCCATCTAAAATGTCAGTATTCATTGAAAAAAAAGAGGCCTTTTTGACCTTTTGAGGGTCTTATTCTGGTGGGTTTATTTGTTTATAGATTTTGTTTCACCTCAGTTCAGATATTTTCCAATGGAAAATGCCAGTGATGTCATGAATTTATTCTGACCATATTTATCCTCGAATTGAATTTCGTTTTTCGCATCTTTTTTATGCAACAGTTGTTCAATTATTGACTGTGATAACCAATACATTTTTTGTTTTACTAGTTTTTTTTCTAAATGACGTAGTTTTGGCATTTTTTTCAACCCTGTGTCGTCGGGTGTGAATAATTTATGCCATTTCTCCTTGAATTCAAAATTAGAATAAATTTTCATTGTTTGATCTTTGTTCATTTTCCCCCTTTCTTTCTTTTAGAATAGCGTTCCGTCACAAGTCAATTCCTACGTCTTCAACGGAGATTTCATTGATAGGGGAAGCAAATCAGTCGAAGTTGCTGCCATTATTTTTTCCTGCCTCATTTTGTTCCCGAACAATGTGTTCCTGAACCGAGGCAACCATGAAGACAGGGCCATCAATTTTAGGTCGGTCACGTATTCTTCGATAAATAAAATTTTAAGAATCCTTGCACCTTCAGTAATCTTTATTCGAGGAAAAACATCAAGGGAAGACAAATCAAAATACATTCGATCAGGCATTCAATCCCAGTCTATCCCCGGCATTCACACGAGCCAGTGAATAAGATTCAGACCTCGGTATCAAGTTTCGATAATTGTTTGGGTTAGGTATGCAAAGAAAAGAGAGGTAACTAGTATAGACGCTGTACTTGATAAAATCATAAAATGTTAATAACACAGACGGTTAGGGACAGATAGGAAATTGTTTACTTTTTACTTGCAAGAGTTCGTATGGAAAAATACAGTAAGCAAAGACAAAGACAATTTATATGATCATTTCATGGTATCAATTTCAACTGTGTATTCATTTTACTGTTGCAAATATGAAAAACTTAAATTTGTTAATAAAAACCCTAACCTAAACGCTAATTCCATGACTAACACCAAACCCTAAATTATATCCCTTGTAGTATAATTTAATAAAATACAGTTTAAAATGGTCAAATTTTCTACTCCCATTTGTTTTATGTTAGCTAGGCAGCTCAAATAATTGTGTCTGTACTAGTTACCTCCCGTTTCCCCCCCCCGAACCCAATCCAAACATTTACCCAAGTTTCCATAACAGTATACAAACGTCCAACTTCGTGGATAACCTCACACAGCATTTTACATGAAAAAAAGTCTCTCTTGCTTTCTTAAATACATTTCACATGGGAAATTAGTGCTACACAATCAACTTTAAAAGGGCCTTTGGCCACTTGGTTTTACTTCCGTGTATCGTGAATTGTGGTGGCAGCAATCAGTGTTGAAATCCAGAAAAAGGACAGATTTCGAATGTTGTTCTTTGAGAAACTCGCTCTATAACCTCGCAGGGTTGGGGTTGCCCCTTTATCAGTTTTGTCTGATCCGAATTTAGTATTTGTCTTGCTATGAATGAATTTTATTCTTTTATTTTTTTCCTTTATTTAAGATATGGATTTCTAAAAGAAATTATTAATAAGTACAAGGTAAGTATGATTTATAATTGAATCAAATACAAAAGGTGACTTTAAAAAAAAAAACAAGCACACCCTTTTTTCCAGCTACCATTGCGATAATGACAAGTTCGCTGCTTTCATAACATTCTGTAATTGACTTGACAAAAACTAACCCTAAATACCAACCCTAACACAAAACCAACTAATATCCCTTGAAGATAGATTTAATAAAATACAGTTTTGAAATGTCAAGTTTTCTGCTTTCGTTTTCCTTTCCACACAATATCTCCAAAAGTTCTCGATAAATTTCAAGGACATCTTGTGGAAAGAAGAGCTTAGGAAGATTTGATTAAATTTCAGGGTAAATCCGAAATTATTTTGCAGTTATCTTCCCTGCATCATACCTATATGTGAACTGATTTTCCTCCAGTTTTTAGTTGGTGTATGGTATTGGCAGAGGTATGCACTCTCTAGATGCTTTTGAGTTTTGCTTCTCAATGTTTTTTTTTCTAATATTTCTTTCTAAGTAAAAGGTGGATTCTTGTAACCATGAAATTTGAAAAAAAAGTTTCATGCTCATCGAACATTGAAGATATTTCCGATATGATCATTATATTACCGCGAATAGCCACCAATGAGAAGACAAAAAAACAAGTTTCGAGTCAACCAGGAAGGACATTCTGAAAAAGTAGGCAGTAAAAGCAAAATAATCAACGATTAATTTTTTGTTTTTAGTTGACGATGCTGCATTTAACTGAAAAGGAAGTATCTCAACTTATGCTCGTATTGACGAACGTAATTTTCCCGTTTTCCAGGAGTATTTTACTTACGTCAAAGAGAACCACGTGAATAAAGCTTCGAAAGCGTTCCTAAAAGTTACCGAAATCTTTGCTTGTGAAGTAAAATATGTGTAACAACGCAATAAAGTAATGCTTCTAGATACGTCCCCGTAAACGTACTACAAAACGAAAAATAGGTTCTTTATAAGATAGCATAGAAAAAAAAAAGAAGGAACCTCTAGCCACCAACAACCAGGTATTCCTACTGGTATATATATATATATATATATATATATATATATATATATATATATACACACACACACATACATATGTGTGTGTGTGTGTGTGTGTGTGTGTGTGTGTGTGTATATATATATATATATATATATATATACTGAAGAAAATTACATAAATTGCATTGACAGATATTGGGAAATTGTTGACTGAAGTGACAGGAAAGAAAATTCTGAAAATGTTTAGTGTTTAAAGCTATAAAGCTTTGCAGACTATATATATTCATACTCATTCGAACTCAAGATTCTTTATCTCATCAACAAGGAAACATTAATCAACCATCAAAAAGGTGCTCTATCATATTTAATGAAAGATATCTGAAAGAAAATCTGCTGGGAAAGTACATACATACATACATATATATATATATATATATATATATATATATATATATATATATATATATATATATATATATGTATATATATATATATATATATATATATATGTATATATATATATATATATATATATATATATATATATAACTCAATCAATATGAAAATTTAAACGAGTTGCGAATTTGATTAGTTTATCAATGAAACTCTATTGAGATAACTGAATTGTCAAATTATCTTTCTCATACTTTTCCATCGTTTAATTAATCACATTCTTAGTACATTGCATACCAACGTGTGTCTTCTTTCTTTTCAGGTCCATACAACAATTGTAATGAGACTATTTGATGATGTTTTCAAGTGGCTCCCAATCGGCACAATCATAGATGACAAGATACTTGTCATCCATGGCGGCATCTCAAATTCCATTGACTTGAAGACTTTGGCGAACTTACAGCGACAAAAGGTGAAGATGATGCAACATTCATGTGTAAACCTTTCCCTAGTTTTCCTTTGCAACGACTTGATTGTTAGATTCGTTCTTTGCTTTTCCTTCTCCCTATGAATTGTTTGTTTTCTATTCTATAGATTTTTGAGGACTAATTCCTTTGTTGCCCCTCTAACCTTTGTTTCAAACTTTGTTTTAGTTATTTATGTCTCATCTTGTTTTTCTCTCCTTTAGACTTTTGGACTAACTTTTAGGCATAGATCTAACCATATATTTGGAGTTTGCGTATGAATTACTAAATTAGTTAACTACGTAGCATCTTTATGATGGTTCCTGTGGTGTGTGGGAGAGAGTAGTGATGGTAATTGGTTCGATGTAGCGATTGGATTGTGTAGTTGTCGAGGACATAGGAATTTGCGCGTGTTTTGAGTTTACCGCCACCTGCTGTGACATCACGATAAATGCTGATGAAAAATCGCCGTGATAGAAGGGAAGATATGCGCTCCAAGTATGAATATGGATGTGGATATCAAATAAAGTTCGTGATCGTAGTTAAGAAACATGCCAATGTTCAGGAGAACAATTGGACATACATTTAATGATCAGACGTTTATAACAATACATATTAGGCTGAAATGAGATTACACGTAAACATTAGTAAAATCGATCATGATAGGCTGTTTAGATTAGATTACAACGTAGCATCTTTAAAGAGAAGGGGAGAGTTGATTATTAATTATTAAAAAGGAGATTGGGTTCTTGATAGAACGGGTATATAGTGTGAGCTTGTAGCTAGATGGAAGAGGAAGATAGGAGGTAGCGTCTAAGCGAAAAATAGGAGCTCTGTGCACAGTAGTCGTAGTAGCCGTGCGTTAATGAAGCAGAGATAACTGTAATGCTTTGAATCCATAAGGTTTGGTATTCTGAAGACCAAGAAATAATCATGGAGACTGGGTATCGAATATTTGAATTATATTATCGCTAGGTTTCCATCTGAAAGATAAATATACATTTATGCTTAGGTGAGACAAGTACTTATAGATGAGATCTACGGGTAGGTGAGACAATATGCCAGACGTACTCTGGAGATTGATATTCAGCTGACTTGATGATTTTAAATTCGGGAAAAGTGTAACAGGTGATGACTTCAAATACTCAAAAGCAGGGTCACCAATTCAGATGTTGTTTTGTTTTTTGTTTTTCTTCCCTAATTTATGAGTCCAGTGTTCATGATATTTAGATTGAAACATTTCTTTCATATTTTTAAGTCCACCGTTGTCAAAAGAGATGGTAAATTGACAACCCTGCTTAAAAGCTTTCACTTTTGTCCACATTCCATTTCTTTTAAAATCTCGTACAATAGAAAAGGTTTCGTTTGCTAGTTGAGTAAAACAAAATTAGGTGACAACATTTTTCAAGTCACGTGGCCTTTATTTAAAATGAACTTTTGTTTTTTCTTTGTTCGTTCTTCAGTACACTTCTATCATCCGACCTTGGTCTAAACATGAAATGAAAAACCATAAAGGGGAATACAATGAATGGTCACAGGTTGGTTTTGTTTTCGCTTCTCCCAAACGGAGCAAAAAAAGTACGAACCCCAAAAGCCAAAGTTAAATATATTTCAATTATATAGAAAATAAGGTTAAAATTCGATTTCTAACCGTACAGTCCTGGAAAATTTCTTTTTTTCAATTTTCAATCCATTTAACCCTTAAAACCTCCGTAAAGATTTCGGGAAATAAGTGCACACTCTATCATTATATCTTTAAAATCTTACTATTTACAATGTAAATTGTAAATAGTAAGATTTTAAAGATCTAAAACTCAACAAATTTCCAGATGAATCGAGGGTCTAATATATTGGAAGCACCTAAAATTGAAAGAAAAATGTTCTCCTGAGAGAATTACTACATTAAAAGGACAAATCTTCACCGGAAATGATTTTTAAAAATCCTTTGAAGAAGAAAGCAGAAAACCAAAGACTTTCTTTTCTTACTTTTTACGCAATTTGATGAGCATTAAAACCAAAATTGAAATCATTTTGTCAGCAAAACTCCAAATTTTGATCCATGAGAAATATTTTGTCACATTAGTTGGCGTATGCATCAAACAAATACATTCTAAAAAATCCAGTGGCCGCACAAGAAATCTATTCATCAAAAATGCAAGATAAAGTTAAACAATCAAAAATGTGTCCCGGTAGGACTCGAACCAACTAAAAGGGAGTCATCGTACATCTGGCTGACACTCACATGTTTAGGTTTTGCGTCAAGTCAGAGTCGGAGTCAGTGCACAATAGCTGTCGAGCTGACAATACATGAAGTTGACCACCACATCTAACAGTTTTTTTTTTTCCATTTCGCTGCTTTTGGAGAGCGATAACTCTCCTTCTAGATGCCACCATTGGATGGTGTAAGCTTACAACTGAAGTGGCCCAGCTGGATTAAAGAGTTTCTGTGACTCTTGTGGCGCAAGACATTGGAATTCAAGTAAATCAAGTCAACTTTTTAAGCATCGCGTATTTTCTTCCAATGGATCACATTAGTTTGTTTAAACTCTATTAACTTATGCGGCCTTACGTTGGAGAGTTGACTTATCTGGCAAATATTGGGCTAAATTTGAATTGTGAATTAGTTTGGGGGTTGACTTATACGTCTTAAGTCAGTTTTCTTTTCAAATTGATCTTATTATTCCAATATTTTAATCATTTCTTGTGTTTCTATTTCTTGTGTTTCTCTGCCAACATTGTTTTTAGCTTCGTGATTTGCTTTGGAGTGATCCGATGAATGGAAATGGTTGTGTCTATAATGTCGACCGTGGAGCAGGGAAATATTTTGGTGCTGAAGTAACGAATGATTTTCTCATCAGAAATCGTTTGGAATTGGTCATCCGTTCCCATGAATGCAAAGCAGAAGGATATGAGTACACACACGATGGAAAGGTAGGGAGTCAGGTTAGGATTAATTCTATTCTTTTCTGTCTTCTACATAATTGCAAATTGAACAGACTGAGGAACACCAAGACTGAAACCCAGATCATACTGATATAATGATACTGATGGAACATTTATTATTAGTTGCTCTTTGTCAAATTGCCCCCGGGGGCTTACAGAACCCCAACTGCACCGGTTCACTGCGATTCCCGAGCATAAATTTTATCTTATCGTATTCGTCAGTGTTTTATACATAAAACGTGATTTTAAAACGATCATTTTATGGAAGATTTGAAGTCAAGATTAATTTATACGAACTATCAAACAAACGAATGAAAATTTGGATTAAGTAAAATTCTGTCTAATTGTAAATGCTGTTGTAAATATTTCTTTTTTGATTTCTTCGTTTTCCATCACATTAATTTAGAATAAAACCACTGTTCAAGTATCATACGCATCTGCTTTTACAATAAACAAAATCCTTCCCTTGATTGCATTTTATACGCAAAGTTACGAGTTATGTAAAAAGTAATCATCTTTCTTTTTCTATTTTACCATAATTTTAATTAATTTGCCATCGAAATCGGATAAGTCAGTCCAATATTCACTCAGGCAGTGTTGCAGCAAGCGACAAAGGAAATTGTGAGGAAATCAATAGGAAGAAATATTGAAATATGCATTCAATATACGAAGAAATTAATTCTCCGACCAACCTTTTCGTTTTGAATGTGAACACGAAGGGAGGGTTATTGTGGGTTGAAAGAAGAATTATAACCCTTCACGACTACTTTTTGATTATATTTCAATAATTTGATATTTGTTTTCTCATCATTTTTGCTAATAGAAACTTCAATTAAATAATTATGACAATCTTTTAGAACCTAAATTCTAATGATGTCGTGATTTTTTAGTATTTAAAATCATTTTAACGACCCCCAAACTTTGAAGAGATTCTTGTGAAATTAATGCTGCTTTCCATAACGTCTTATTTCTTCGATTAATTTTGTTCTAGGTTCTGACCATTTTTTCTGCCTCTAACTACTATGCACTGGGTAGCAACAAGGGCGCTTATGGAATATTCGAAGGAATCAATAAGAAAATCAACTTCGTGCAGTTCATAAGCAACACAGAGGCTTTCAAGAACATGAAGGTTCTTCACAGGTAATTATTTGACTGTTTTTGTCAAGGCTGTTGATGGAATTATCTGACGAATTAAGTTCTAAAATTCTGTTGTACCTGTTCAGTTTTTGATGTTGAATCTAAAAAAGTTCCTCATTATAAAAACGTTGACGCGTATTTGTATATCTCGTATATGATTGTCTGGGCAAAAGTTTTGATGTACAACTTTGTGGTCATATATCTTTTGACAACCACCCGTTTTATTATTCAAGATTATCTTAATGTAAAAATGCAATCAAAGAAAGTGAATGTCTCGAAGAGCAGGGCATGTCTTTTTGGATCACTGTTTGTCTTTCTAGATAAGCAGTTCCCAATCTGGGGTCCGTGGGAAAATTTACTCAAATAAGAGTCCTTGGTTAAGAAATGGTTGTCAATCACAGTTCAAGATTATGTTCATATAAAAGCAACGAACAAGAGTTTTGGTGAAGTTGAGATTGAATTTTATCTAGAATGAACATCACGACATGGATCCCCGGGATCACATGTGCAACCGAAGCCGGCAGAATATTAGATGGAGAGACGAGTTAGACAAATACAAAAAGTACTTGCTCTGCGACGCCCATGATAGAGAAGTGTGGCGAATCCTGGGGAAGGTCTATGTCCAATGACGGACGTTAAAAGACTGATGATGATGATGATGATGATGATGATGATGATGATGGTGGTGGTGATGATGATGGTGGTGGTGGTGGTGGTGATGATGATGATGATGATGATGATGATGATGGTGATGATGATCAGAATAATAGCAATATTCATGTTGACTATTTAATGTATATTTCTAAATTGTTGTTTATAGATAATAACAGGGATGCAACTGCGATCTGGTTTTCATGATCATATCTGTACAAATGCTTTTTGGCGTCTTGTTGAATACAATGTCTAAAAGAGAAAAAAGAAAAAAATTGCATTTGCTGATGGGAAATCTGAAACATACACAATACTCGAAAAGCAAATGTTATTGATGCTAAAAGACCGACGAGTGAAAGGTACGTGAGTGCAAATACAGATTAGGGTTAAAAAATATGAGTGATTAACTGAGAGAAGGACGACCCTGAGCCAGTGCGTGTTTTCATGGGAGAAGCAGCGGACGTAGAGAATGCCGTCCGCCAAGTTAAAGACTGATAAGCGAGAAGAAATCCGATGAGTGAAAGGTGCCTTCGACTCAAGATGTTCTTGATTAAATGTCAGCCTAATTCAATCTCTGTTTTACTAGTAAGTTGCCTTTTCTCCATCATAAAAGAAGAAAGCTCACTGCAACAATTCATATACATATAATAGAAACATTTATACATTCGATTGTATAAAGAAGAGGGGAGAAGAGTTGAGGCCTCTTATGTTAAGGTTGTTCCTAGGCGTAAAAATGAAATATAGGATAGAATAAAAAATTTAAGGACACGTGGTAAAATGGATATAATGTCGTTTCGTCTATCTATCGAATGGAGCCTTTTAAGTCGTGCCTGTTATAATGAGTGGTATAGTTGATCAAGCTAGATTATAAAAAGGTGGTTAGTTCAGGATAGATGTAAGAAGGGACTAAAAGAGGCGAAATAATGAAAACAACGTTTGCGTGGTCGCCAAGAATAGTAGTTGCAGTATTTGCATTTGGTAGCTATACAGTTCTTGCGAATACTCACATCAAGAAAGATAAGTGACAAAACAATACATATATAGTCATGGTCAATGAATAGAGACTATGCCGGCCGCGAGTTTAGAGAGGGGTAAAGAAAGACAAACGGCTCGAGATGCCGGGGCCAAATAAGCGATCGAGAAAGGAAGAAGTTAACCGGCTCGAAAGCCGGGGCCAAATAAGCCCTAACCGGTTTGAAGAGCTGGGGCCGATAAGCGATTGATCACGTGCGTTCAGGGCTTTTATGGGGGTCATCGTAGGAAGTGACGTTTTAGATACCTAACTAAAAGAAGGGTCCATGTTGATTCTCGACTAAAATATAGAAGTTGCCACAAAGATAAGTTTGCTTTGGAGTAAATTAAGTCCTGCTGAATTCATTGGTCATAAAGCGTACTTGCATCTTATTTGAATACAATTCGAAAATTTGAAAACTGATTTTGAGTGTTAATCTTGATGGCTGTTAAAAAATAAAAAGTAAGGGAGAAGGAGATGACGATCAAACTTTACTTTGGGGAAAAATATCTATAGGCAAACAAGGCAAAGAAGAATCATATAATGACGTAGGAGAAATGATTACGCTGAGTGACGTTACAGAAAGGACTACATTGAATGGCGTCATATAATTGATCACGCTGAATGACGTCAGAGAAAGGATTTCGTTGCAAGAGAACATGAAGCAGACAAGACCTATCGTACCAGGACCAAGATACCATGATGCTGCACAACGGGAGTTTTATAAAAGTCGTCTGATGATAAGGTTGAAAGAACGATGTGTTATGCGCCAATTATAGTTATTTAGTTCCCCAGCAATCAAGTAATCCAAACCAAATAAATCATGTCTGTGGCCAAAAGTTACAACTTTATTGAATATTTTGCTAGTTAGTTTTTTTCTAGAAAAAAAATTAACCCTTTCTTCAGATTGTCATTCAGTACCATTAGCCATATGAATGTTCCAACTTGCTAGAATGTGGGTTGTAGTATTACATTTCATATGTATTAAATAAACAGTCAGTTTTGGAAACAAATGGCCGAGCAAAATTACACGGTTTTTGGGTTGTCTTTTATTGTACTTTCCCATTTCTTGGTGAACAGGGCTCTTCTTGAAAAAAAGAGCTGCTCAGTTGTAATCATAAGACTTATTTTGTCATGTCACAACACATATCAACAGGGTAGTTATACGCATGTCACCCGATGGAAGACTTTCAATGGGAAAATTCACACCTCAAACCTTTGCCTCGATAGCAATAGTTTCCCAATACTCGTAAATGAGATAAAATTATAACACATTTTCCTATTTATTGGAAATTGTCTCAAGGTAAGATTAGCCTTGTGAGTGCAGCTTTGGTTTCGTCACAAAGCACTTCCCAATCACCTTCCTCAAGCTTTTTCGAAGGATCGATTTAGTTGTCAGTCTTCAGACCACGTGACTACAGCATTCGTGTTATATTCATTATATTTGTATTACTGTATACGCATTCAACTTTCCTTTTTTTTTACTGTTATTACTAGTGCAGTGTTAAACCAAAGTCGGATAATTCGAATTCAAATACTGTTATATATATATATATATATATATATATATATATATATATATATATATATATATATATATATATATATATATATATATCATAAATTGCATTATATTATATAGAAACTTATTTGGAATGATCTCCCATCGTTACACGGTTAATATATCACTAAATTTAGACAACGTGAATAGAATAAACAATTGGAGATGATAAAACTGCTGCGGGAATCACACCTGCCACCGATAGGGTAGCCGCTCCAATGCAGCGATGGTTTTAACATTGAGGTGAACAGCCGCCGGTAATCCAAAGGCTTAATAATTGCTTTCAACCCAAATTCTCACCTCGTTTATTCTCGGTCTATTCGTCTTTTTCAACGCAACCGTTATGTATTTAAGAAATAGACATATTTGGTCCGACAGAATGAATTATAAATTGCGTTATATTATATAGAAACTTATTTGAAGTGATTTACCGTCGTTACACGGTTAATATATCACTCAATTTAGACTACGTAAATAGATTAGACAATTAAAGAAAATGAGGCTATATTTAAATATTGCTAATATATATATATAAATCGTAAATTCGTATCCAAATACTGATTATACACACACACACACACACACACACACACACATATATATATATATATATATATATATATATATATATACTGATTATATATATATATATATATATACTGATTATATATATATATATATATATATACTGATTATATATATATATATATATATACTGATTATATATATATATATAAACTGATTATATATATATATATATAATCAGTATTTGGATACAAATTATCCGACATGATGATATCAAAAAATACAATGTGGAAAGAAAATTAGAATGTTGGTAGAAACGGAAAAATATTGTATTAACATTTATAGTCTCGATAGGGCTTCACCAGAATGTAAGGAAATACTAAGTGTATTGAGGTTCTTAACGTGAATAAGCCAGCCTCCAGTTGGTTATTTCCACTCCAGTTGAATAAATATTATAATAAAATATCAATCAACAAGAGTGATACAGACCAATTGGAAACTGATGAAATACATCGCTAACAACCCTCCCCCATACAAAAGCTACCCATACTCTAGGCCAGCCAAAATGCAAACAGATAAGATCGAAACATAACACCAAATGTTAAGTGAAGTCGCTGGAATCTATTACATCCGTAGAAAGTACACTTGATGAAGAAAACTTTGAGATAAACGCCTTTCTCCGAATCGTAACATTTGTATGTGATAAATTCTCCTCAAGAACCCCATGCACTAAGTACTTCCTTACATTCTGATGAGGTCTTATCAAGGCGAAATATGTTAATCAAATAAAATTGTTCATTTAACTATCTAATTTCCTTCCCACACAGTCTCTCTCCCCCCCCCTCTCTCTCTCTCTCTCTCTCTATATATATATATATATATATATATATATAGTAGAATGTGGATTCGATACACAAACTAGCTCATGTTTCTGCCCTCTTCGGGCCTCATCAGGCGGATCAGATTGAAGTTGTATGTATCGAGCACTCTATGAAATAAATCCATTACATTCAGAAGTGGCTTTATATTATTGTTATATCATTATATTCGGTTATACTGCTGGCCTGATTCGTACCATATATACTGTGTGTGTGTTTATATATATATATATATATATATATATATATATATATATATATATATATATATATATATATATATAGCTATGTATACAAATTAGTATGTTTGATTGTATAATTGGTCGTATGGTTGTCCTGTCCAATTCCTGTTATAGCCTAAAACTTACAATGCACTGGTTCATGTGAAGTAGAATGACGTAACCAATGAAACAATGAATGAGCTTTAAAGATATGAAATCATCTGTTGGGACATATCAGTGAAGATTACGCCATAGAAACTCTATAGACTTAACATCTGATCACACATTATAACAGCTTGAGTTGAGACTCGAAACATTTGAAAATGGGATACTTGAATTATTGAGAAATAAATTACCTAACGAAATTTCTCTAAACTCATTACTGCTGATCCATATAGACTAATATATTACGCGTATAGACTAATATATTACGCGTATAGACTAATATATTATGCGTATAGATTGATATCCATATAAAAGCCATATATGCAAACTGATATGTTTGTATGGTTGTATGTACCTCTGTTTTGTCAGATTTCTGTTATAACCTAAAAGTTATAATGAATTGGTCCATGTGAAAGAGATTAACACAGCAAATAAGAACAATTATCGGGTTTTGAAATGAAATAGCAGAATAACAAAGATTTATCTGCTTCTTCATCCAATCATAACAAGCATTCCGTGGGTTGTTCAGACGATTGAACTATTTCTTTGTGTTACTTAAGTTAGCAAAGTTTAATCTAATCAAAGTTTAATCTGGTCTAATTTATAGCTTTCTCCAGATGCGCAATCCCTACTGAAAGTAGCACGAGGAATGATAAACTTTTCTTTATTTGTTTGTCTTCAGAGTTAGTGACATGGAAAGATCAGCGTTGTATTCACTGAAACAAATGATCCTTGGGAACCAAACTCAACTACAGAAGAGATTCAAACTAGCCGATCCGACTAACTCAGGTAACTGCATCATATATATATATATATATATATATATATATATATATATATATATATATATATAGAGAGAGAGAGAGAGAGAGAGAGAGAGAATGAGATATCTACCATGATATTGAGCAGTACAACTCCACCTTGATTTTGAAAGTGGCAGATAGTACTGCCGAAAGCGCTTCATCTTTTGCAAAATATCTATATTCATTGGAACTAAAGATCGTTCCCTTGTATATCTTTAATCCGAATATTTTGGACAATAGAGTCATCCTTCTTGCATGCACGAATAAATTGAATCAAATTCATTCATTATTTTGTAAGATTGAAATAAGGGTTGTCATGTTCAGCATTATTGTTCAATCTTCTATTGTTAATATTCTTGGTTGATTTCCTGTTTTATTCCAAATGTGGGGCCAATGTTTGGTCATGTTTCTCTCGAATATCTTTGAATAAACTCGGACTGATGTCCCCATCTTACCACTATTTCTGATTTAGAGTTCTGTAATTTCTTTCTTCCATTGAGTATTGAATTTCTTTTCAAGACACAGAAGTCATTTTGACTAAAGGCTTTTACCAGAAGTTGTTTTTCTTACTAGTGTCTACCTCACTGCTGGTGGTTGTTCTCTATTTTTGAGTTTCCAGTAAAAGAAAGAGAAAGAGAGGTGTCATTCCTATAATTAGAAAGTGTAAATGATTTAATATGGATGGTAGTCTAGTTTGAAGGGTGGGTGAAATTATGTGAAGTGAAGTTTGATTCGGATTTTCCTGACTGAAAATCTGTACACTTTTTCCGATGTTGTACAATGGGACCATCATATCTTTTTGGGGCCAATAACAATCATTACACTTTTTTCTTTCATCTGAAAAAGAAGATTTGAGTGTAAAGCTTATCTTATAATTGCTTATTGATATGAAAGTCAATATTTGCACCCGTTTAAGTCTCAAGGAAACTTTGTATGCCATCTTCTCATGACTGAAGACTGTTTTCGAGGGATTTTCATAAACATTAGACGAGAAAACTTCACCATAAACCAATGAAAAACAAAACAAAAACTTGGTCAATTAAAAATATTGAAATTGATTCGTGAGATTTTCTTAGAATATGACCTGAATGAATTCGGTTCAGAATCTAAAGACTTATCGTTCGCAATAATCCATTGCCTACCTTTGCTTTGCTATTATTGTTTTTTAAATTGTAATTTTCAGTAATTTTTTAAAAAATTGCTGGTATTATTTGCCAATAATTTGAGTAAATTTGTTGCATATCACTCACACTACATCTTATTAGTGAAAGCATTAAGATTGTATTCAGCTGCCAAACCTCGAAGCTATGAACCAACTTGAAACTTGTGTTATGTCTTTGATAAATCGAACGACATTGGTTTTGTGGATTGTGTCTTGTCTATAAGGATTTATATTTCAGGTTGCATTTCTATCAAAGACTGGTGTAACGTTCTCAGTGACGTACTGAACATAGCATTGCCATGGCGACTCGTGCAACCTATGCTGACCGAAATGGACAAGAAAAAGAAGAAAGTTATTTATGAAACGACCTTCGGTGAAAAAGCAACCTTCATCAACCAACAGGTAATCTTATTTCGAATTTGACATCATCCAGAGACCAAGAATTATAAAAAAATGATGATCATCAAAGAATAATGAGTTGATCTGTTATTCACGACAGAGCCATCATTTGGTTGGTTGGGATATTAACGATTTCATTTATTGTCTTGCCCTGGTTTCCCAAGATGTCGTGCTGGCTACGACATCGTGCATTCAGAATCAGACTTTAAAAAATCAGGCTTTTCAAGGGATTCAACTCCGATTGTCGGCAGTGGTATCAGACTTTCTGCAGGTTTACTCTCGGGGGTATGCTGCAGGTGTTGACATGCCAAAATATAGTAAATTTTTCAATTATAAGAATATCTTGAAAAGTGCATTTTTCACTCATGGGGTTTCGATAAAGCACAGTTTACGCATTGCTGTACAAATTAATGAAACAAAGTAGAAGCAGATCAAATCGTAATCAAAGTGGATCAGTGCAGTTCCGAACAGAATGGGGAATTTTGGAACGAATCAATCGCACAAATCAAGGTATTCATGTATTGTTTTTGATGAGATTTATGTGCCGTTTGGCGGTTCTTAAAGTTAAAAAGTGACCGAAAAGAGATCACGTGATCTAATCTGAAATCAGCATTTTCTTCTTAATGACACAAGTGATCTTAGTCTCGGAGTCTCAGATCTCTTAATTGTCAGCCTGTAAGTATTCATTGGATTCTTCCAGGGAATGGAAGAAATAATTGTCATGTGGATGAATGCTGGAAAAACAGACGAAATGGTTATTAATTTCTTTACAGTATCCTCTATATACTTTTCATCATTCACCTGGTCGTAAAAAGAACTCCGTTTTAGTAGATAAATCATCATTATTTGTAATACTTAATCTACTAAAATAAATAGCTCAAAAATCGGATTGAACTGAACCAGCAGTCAATAACAAACATGGCCCAGAGGAAATCGTGGATAAGAAGTGAGTTTATTCTCATTTTCCAACTATTTTCTACGTTTCTACCCCCACAGTTGATATAAGATAAAAGGTATTTGGAAAACCTTAGCTGTTCACGTTTGTTGCATTGACTTGCTCCGATTCGAGACGTTTCTGGTCACAGCTAATTCAATAATATCTCAACGTTATGCAAATAAAGTTAGTGCATTGCTTGATGAATGTGAATTCTAATTAAGTTTAAACTTTTTCGTAAAAATTTTAACCTCTCTGTGTACGAAAACTCTTCAAATATTCGTTTTGCCTATCAAGTTGTTAAAATTATGTTCAAATGACATTTGATTACAAAAACGAATGATACGTGGGCTTCCATATTATCGCCATCGACGTCCTGAAAAGACAAACAAGCAAGTGTAAGGTGGCTACTTGCTCACTCTCAGTTCGAGCCCAGCTCGAGGTAGTTGACTTCAGTGGTTTGTTTCTGAAGGCCTGTCGACGGTAGTGGCCATACTGAGAGAAACCGCGTCGGTAACAGTATTTTCTTAATATAAGGCCCCTTTATAACATATGCTACATGCCACGCACTATCTTAATCCGGCTTTGCAATTCTACCTTCCATTTGCACCCTGTTGATACATTGGGTTGGACGTTGAAGACCACCAGATATGTCATCCAGTGATAGATAATAATGTGCTTTTGGCGCCCGGTATTCTTTCGCTGGGGAGAACAGACGTTTTCCGTGTTTTCCGTTTTTACTGTCGATGGTCACATAAATTGACATTTTCGGCCCTCCTCAGGTCTTAGTTAGGAATTGAACTTTCTTTCATTGTCTCGGTTTCAGAGATCACGTAGTGGTCACACTACAAAACTACACTAACCAGTAAATCCCATGAAATTTCAAAGCAAAACGCTTTCAGTCGGAATATGCTGAGCTTGAAGCGCATTCCCACATCAGGTGGTCCATTCGACCTTATCAGTGCACTTGCACTATCGGTCATACCAATAATATTACGAGTATTATGCAATATACGAGTGAAGCTTGGGTACTGATCAAAGCCTAGACTTTTCTTTATCATTTTGACGTCCGTTAAAAGTCATGGAAATAGATCTGCCATTGATTTTTGACAAAAAGCAACCATTGTCAATAAAAACACCCGAAACTTGTTATATCGTTGTATGTGTTATTAAGAAGATAGTTAATAGTTTTCTACAATCTAAAAATGATTTCCATAGACAATATAAAACCAAGAGAATTTGTATTAGGAAAATTCAGCCCAATTTATACCAATTTATGGTACATTTTAAAATTTCACCAAATATATACCAATGAGCAGATTTCAATAAAATTTTTGCTATCAATTTTGAATGATTTTTTTTGTGAAAAGGGTATTTTGTAAGAAAACTTATGGAAATATTCAAATAAGTCAATTGAATTGGAAAAAAAGAAATGCAGTAAAACTGAAAAAGATTTTATAATGGCTTTTTAAAAATAGTATCAAATTATTAGTGTTTATGCTATGTACATGTTTCTGAAACAATTTTATCCAGAAATATCCGATTTTTTTACTTATTGGAATGAAGTTTTCCAAATTAAGAATTGCTTTTGTTTAATCATATACATTACATTTCATAAAGTATTGTTTATGGTTTATATTCTACTAAAATCTAGTCAATTAATCATCAAATTAACCAAATTTCTTTGAATCAAATTTCTCTAACCAAAACTTTCTTTCAACCATCAAACCTTCAATGAAGAGATTTAAACTTAGCAATACATTTCAAAAGAGTGTAAAAAAAGTGTGGTATATGCTATATAAAATCATCTATCAATCATTTTGCCTTTCTTGGATCAAGGACACATAGCCCACATTGTATTATCCAGAGATTTTCCATTCATATTGAAGTTTCAAAACAGTAATTTAGCTGAGTATTTAGCGTATTTTTCCTTGGTATTCTTTCATTGCGTATTCACATAACTTTTAAGCATTTTCAAAATCGACCACAAATCCACAGAAGGGTAAAATATAGTCCAGTGTCTGTAAAAACTTTTTAAATATTGGATATCACTTTAGATATATTTTTTCAATGCAGCTAAGATATTTCTACACTTCTTTTGCAAAATTATGATATATTCAGATCTATTGGTAAAATTGTAATGTTTTTTGATATTTGATAAAAGTCAGACACGGAACTTTTATCAATCATCCAAAATATCAAACTTTTGCCAACCTCCCAGTGTGGCTGCCATTTATTTCTCCTCTTTCAACAATTTACAAGTAAAACAGTAAGAGAAATACAAAAAGTAGGAGTGTCAAAAATCATTGCAGATTGCTAGTTAGCTATCATATATCCCACGGGTATTTTAGATTTTAGAAGCACATAGATGTATTTGTAGTTAAGATATAGTAAGATGGCATAGCACCAATAATCTGATTTGATTACGAATACTGACATTAAAAACGTTTTTCAAAATTATGTTTTTACTTGGGCTCAAAAACTTAGCTGTGTCAGTTCATTGGATGATGGCAAACATTTATTTGATTGCAAAATGTTCTCCATTTAACAAATTTTGTCTTACTGTTTAAAAAAAGAACCGGAAAAACTTTGGTCTTACATTAATTTTGAATTTTCCATTTTTTTTAATTGTTTTTAATCTGTATCAAATGTTGTGGGTTAAAGTTGAAGTGATTTGTTTCCTTGAATCTCGCTGTTCTTGTCGAATTTTTTCTTTGAATTTTAGGTGCTTTCAATCTAGAACCCTCTAGAAATTTGTTACTTTTTAGAGAATGAGTCCTTCAAAGGTTTTACGAAGGGGGGTAGTTTGGCCTTATAGTTACATAGTATATAGAATTCACATTGTAACTATAAGGTTAAACAGGGTACTGACTTCCTGCCATTTTTATGGGAATACAGCTCACATGGATTATCTCTAGTATTTTCTTTTAAATAAGCATACTTCGACATTTTTTATATATATTTTGATACTGCATGCACCAAATGAAGACTTGATAAAATATTGCGTATTATTAAGTAATTTCCTGCAACATCTAAATATTCTTGGACATTTTTTTCCTAAATTTTGGATATTTTTTGGTCTCCTTTTCCCTCCTTTTTAGATATAAACATTTTTTTTAAAAGTTGGCAATGCTGCATGCTTTGTTTTGACTTGTCCTGTTATCATCTGTGCTTTCTGAATTCATTGAATAATTTTGCAATTCTTATAACACAAAATGACATCAACTGATGGAGAAGTTGAAAGAAAGCTTGTAACCTTGAATGTGGCACAGAAATTGAAGTCAATTGTCCTTTAATGTGAACATTTTTAGCAGTTCAGAACTAGTTAAGAAACAATAGTGACATTCAATGAAAGCTGGACACTTTCTTTGTGCAAACTTTACTGACTTGCTCTGTATTATAAGTCAATGAATTTATATTCTATTTTGTATTAAAGCAATTTTTGCACTAGAATATTTTAATTTGAAAAGAGTAAAAAAAAAGGTAAAAAATGCATTCTTTTGCATCATTTGATTCAATGGACATTTGCAATTAACGGACAACTGCTTACCTCTATTTGTCCATCAAACCAAAGGTTTGCTGTATTAATGAATAAAAAATAAATAAGTATTTACTAATTTAGAAATATAATAAGTAAATTTAGTAGAACTGGTGCTTGTAAGTGGCCAAGTGAAATTCTTTTTCTTTTTTGAACACCTGTAGTAAATTTCAACAATGTAAACAGTAAATTTCAGCACAAAAGATTGCCTTTTTTTAAGGAAATGATTTTCGTTCATGTTGAAGCTGAGCAACACTTGGGGTATGCAATTGATGGGGCTAAAGCATATTAAATACCATGTCTCGCCAGGAGAATTTCACTTACAAACATTTTTAATTTTTTCGATATAATAAATCTTTACTTTTGTTTCATCATTTTGAGTAAGAGAAATGTCATTTCTATATTCACGTTTGTCTTTTTAAGCAAAGCCATCTTCCCTAGGTGAAGTGGATACCATTCAACAAATTTTTGATTTTGTTGCTTCAAGTTTTCAGCCATTCCATATAGTTTGTAATTGATTGCATATTCAGACAATTATCATCATAATGTAGAATCAGCAAAGCCAGGCAACAATTTGGGAATGCTAAATATACATTGCTAGATTAACAAAGTAGTAAATGAGCAACGGGTCCTGCACCGATGTTTCCAAGCCATCAATTCAGTGATTCTACATTCAGTCTATTACTTATATTATACTTTTTGTGAATGGGTGTTACAGATTTCAGCCAATTTGGGGCTGATATTCGAACATAACAATTTATGAGAGTGTGGTATTTATGAAGCATATGTGATGCATGAATACAAGAATATTTGAAACTGAAGTTATTGCCACAGCACAAAGATCAGAACAAAAACGTAAAATTTGTCATATTATCTAGCTGTATAGCAAATGAAAAGAATTTATTTTGCAAGTGAAAAATTATCTCTCAATATTGATGTATATTTTTGTTCATATTTAGGGGGTCCCTTCACAAGCTATGCAACAAGCTCAGCACTAGCTTGACCTCACTCAGCAAATACATCTTATTTCCTAGAGAAAAACCCAATCTTTATTTGAAACTCTTCCTATCCTCTTTTATAAACAATCGATAAATGCTAGTGTTGGTCTAATGGAGGGACTCCCAAGAACAGAGAAATTACAGACAATCAAACATATACTTCTCTTTCTTTACATCATTAATAATAGCCACATTCCAAAAAATCAGCTGCCAACTCTTACTTTTCATCTTGACCATTGCTAATTTAACAAATTATTTCATATGGATGCCATGATTGATTGATACTAGAAAAACATTTTCCATGTATTTTTACTTTGAGCATTTTCTCTCAATTTCTTTCTTCAATTGAAATAAACAAACGGCCATTTATCACATTCTGATTAAAATTATTCTAATTGAAAAACATGGTTATTGTTGTTACGATTTTCAATTCGGCACTGTTTAGACATTGTTTCATTTTATAACGAACTGGCTCTGGAGAACATTATACTTTCTGTTTATGGTTTGCTTTTTATAGGAATTGAACATGCAGGATATCCTCTACCAACATAAAGACACTCTATCAACTATTTTCAGAGTCATGGACAAAGACAATTCTGGTGCGTATAATTTTGTCTTTTCCTGTTGTGTCAACAACAATGTCATTCTCAAACCAAATTTTTGAAATAACAGAAATCACTTGTTTCTAAACACCTGATACGTTGCCTAGATATACAAAAATTTCCAGGTCTGCAGTGTTAAATTTTGCATTATTTTCATCTGTAATTTTTTATCATCTTCACTTAATTCATCTAAAGATCCAAAACAAGTCATACTTCAAAGTAGCACAAAATATGGAATTGCGGCAATTTTTAGTGAATGAGAATCAACTGTTACAGTTCTGGACATTAATTTAGCCCCCAGAATATTTCCTAATTGTAATGAGAACAAGATATACATATTGAATATCTAACAGAACAGGGTCAGTAACCCTTTTTCATTTTAACAATATTTGCCGCTATGAGAATACAAAAAAAAAGAAATTGCAAATAATTCAAGTTTTTTAGTCTTTATGAGAATGCTTCAAAGAAAAAGATTAGAGACAAAACCACGAAGTAACAGTCTCTAGCAGCACAATTTCTGACAAATTAGGATAAAAAAAAAGTTTTGTTGCCCGCAATGAGTGATTGTTATCACTCAATCATAATCCAAGACTGCTATTCCAAAATGCATCTAAGTTTGAAGTCATCTGAAAGACGGTCTTCGAAAACAGTTGATTTTGTGATATGATTTACCATTGAATGCTTTATTCCATGTAAATTTTAAAGAGTTTTGAATATGGGAGGCAACTCTTAAATGTAAGGTTGTTTCCCTTTGCAAATTGACCTGAGGTCATCTAAAATGATTACATGACGATCTTTGATCATAATTAGGAAGTGGATATAATTGGTATAGGTTTATTCAAACATTATTGCTTTTGTGGGAACAGTTTCTACAGAAGGGGTGTGTGGAAAATTCGCTGATGACTTGATTTTTTCTCATAAAAAAAATTAGCAGCTTTGTGGTAATGAAAAATAAATGATATCAACTGGGTTAAAACCTAATATAAATCTAAGAAATAAAAATAGTAACTGGAGAGTCAAAAAAAAACTCAGAAACTTATTCTAATAGGGGAGAAATATGTAGAAGATCTTCATCTTTTAGAGGTCAGTTCTCTTGAGGAGAGGCTGATGTAACTATGTAAAAACACAATTTTAGAGAAATACTTTTGTCCCTCGTTATTTTCCATTCACAGATATCGCACAGCTGTAAATATTTTTTTATGAAGCTATCATGAATATAAGCATTAAAGTTATATCATCAAAAATCAATTGTCATCAACATTGATTTTCTATAATCAATGATTTATTTGTACACAAAAATAATAGAAAAAGTTGTTTGGACCATGTGTCAAATAGTTGAAGATGGGCACATACTTGTAAATGCATTATACATACATACATACATATATATATATATATATATATATATATGTACAATTTATTAAAAATGGTGTCATCCTGACAACTGTTTAGTCATATTACGACTCTTCAGTGTAGCTATATATATATATATATATATATATATATATATATATATATATATATATATCATACACAATAAGAACCCCCCTTACCCCACCATCTGGACTAACACCAAAGATAGTCTCATTCTCAACTTACCAAGCACCCAGATGGTCTAATACTGAACAACTATCTAATCCACAGCACAACCATGACCCCTGCTGCTATTTCCAACAAGGTATCTGAAGCATACCAATACAAATTTCACCACAGATAGAACATCGTCCTAACTCACCATTATGACCCAAATGGAATCCTCTTTCTTGATTTCCTTCTTTTGCTTCCAAAGAAAAACATCTGATGTTGAATTTGTTTTCTATGATGACCCTCCAACTACTGAAAGGTATACACATGCTACTAAAGATAGAACCCCTCCTGAAATATATATAACATACTAATTTATGAATTAATCAACAAATTGAGTCTCCATATACTTTTACTGTCTCATTCCCTATTGTTCACACACACACACACACATATATATATATATGTGTGTATGTGTAGTTTACAATTTTCCAAATTTCTTTTACCTTAAAGAAAGAGTTGATAGCTGACCTCCACAGCAAGAGTGACCAATTCTTCTGGGTTCTTTCTACTAAATCTGAAATTATTCTCATCTTGGAACTGATAGTTTCTCCACTAATATTATCACCAAATGGCTTTATACAAAGCCAAGCTTAGTAAATATCCCTAACATAGAGACTCGGTGATAGTGATAGTGGAGGAGTGTGAAAAGTTGTTAGCCAAATCAGGCCTGTCGTAACAAAATTCATACTAGAATTGCTGCGATAGAAACAGAAAATTTCTATTTTGACTAAGTCTTTTAAATCGCTGTATAACATCCCTGTTGTAAAAAGTGCACTATCTAATTGATAGATGTATGATGATATTCAGATATCTAATTGATGAAGTAATTATGAACAAAAAGCTGTGTAGGGAAATTTGGAAGAGAGCTTCAAAATCAGTTACAAATCAATGTGTTTCTTCAAGTCATCCATATACTTTTCTTATATAAATCATATTGACTGAAAAATTATCTATAATATTCATTTACAGCAATTTCTTTTAGTTTTACCTTCTCTCTGCAATTCACGATTTGATTCAAAAATTAGAAAGGAATTAACCTGATTGCGAAGTGCTAAATTGTTCTCTTCTCTAAAAAGCCTTCACATGCTACAACCATTTTCTCACTCAAATCTGTTCATAAAATTGTCTAAAGATCTGCTTTCCTTTATCTACAACAAATTTGTTTGCAGCATCAACCAAATTTATTTAGTCAATTCTTTCTGGACATGAAACATCATTAGATGGTTTATTCTGCTATTGTTTTACTTGTTTCATGGCAGAGAAAGATGATGGCGGCAATACAAGCAGAAGCTTTGTAAATGTAATCATTAACGTAACAACTTTCCTTGAATCGTCGAGTCTCCAAAACATTTTAACCAGATAAAATGGAATATTCAAGATTCTGGTCCAACAAATCCTTGTGAAACTTCCCCAAAATCTACTAAATACCATGATTCATGCAATAATGCCTGATGGAAGTAGTGACCTTAAGGAGGAGGAGGAGCAGTTTTGTTCTCTTACATCTATTGAGTTGATGACATTATATTCATCATATCTTGCTAATAATGAATCTGAGGCTCAATGATGCTTTTTGCAAATGATGGTGCTGCAGTGATGGTACGAGCAAAATCTTGTATTTTAACCCAAATCAAAGCAATCAATGGTAAATGTCTTCATACCTACCATCCTGGAAATGTTTTCAATTTTGCTGTTGGTGATTTGATGAAATCAATTCAGTTTTCAAATAGAATCTGAAGTGAAGCACAAGATACTCAAGCTATTGAGAAATCCTCAAAATGAAATATGAAGCTGGATGAAATGATAACACAAACAAAAATGATTTTAAAGGGATCCATACACTTTGCCCAACAAGGTGAGCTGTTCATGGCAAGGCCTTTGAATCTATTCTAAATGATTATGTCAGACTAATGAAATTATAGGGCTAGTTTATTGAAAACATCCATGACACTGAAATGAAGGCAAGGATTTGTGGTGTTTGGATAATTTTTTTGTATAGTTGTTCTTTGAGAACACACTTGCTGGAGGAAACTGACATTTTCATTGAAGCTGTTAAGACCCCAAGATGTCATCTACAGAGAGCCATGTTATTGCTCAGAATCTGTTTTGGAAGCAGGTACTGAGGAGAAAAGAGAAGCTCAATTTTGATAATGTAACACTTCCTCATAATGTGAGGCTGCTATAAAGACTTGATGACCACAATGCAGAAACTTACCCACTTTCCATAAATTCCAATAGATCATGATTGCCATATCAACTTTCAGGTACTTGATGCAGCAAAAAATTGGGTCAAAAAGAGATTAGACCATCAATATTTCTGAAGATAGGTCTTCCTAAAGTTTAAAATTGACAACAGGAATGCTCCTTCAGTGTTGTCACTGAAAACCGTGTAAATAAAGGAAATGACAACATTTCTGTTTTCACATGGTTTTTAGTGACAAAATGAAATTTATAACTTGCTTTTGTCAATTGGAAAAAATTCCTAATAAATTAAAGTTCAATCATAACATTTAGAATTGAAAATGGGAAATTAATGCAGTTTCGTTGATATGAGAACGGATACTACACTTTGATCAAGAACTAAAATCTGCAAAATCACATTCCGATATTTTTTCAATACTATTTTCCCCATTATTTTTTTTTACTATTTAAAATTACAAACTAAACTCGAACTAAAATTTAGCAAAATTGAAATGTGTGAACAGACTTAAACCCAGCATACAAGCACGTCTATGCACCTATTTACTGTTTGTCCCAGCCTTTTTCTAACGGAGTAGAAAGAGTGGTACACTTTTTCAACACCGAATACTATCTGATTTCCATCTATTTTAACAATTTTCATTTTTTCACAGTAATTCAGTATAGTGGAGAGAATTTACTGAAGCTCTTTATATTATTTTAGATTCTCGCTAAGTGAGAATCGGCTTTTGAAAAGTTAACACTAAAAGACATCAATACTATCATCAGATTTCAGTTTATATGTCTCAGCACCTGGGTTTCTACATTGATGTCATTCATACTTGCATCATTTTTATTGCAACATGGTTTAATTTTAAGAAGATCTGCTTTGTTTTTTTCAGGATCAATTACAATGGAGGAATTTCAGGAATCCATTTTAATCCTGATGGAAAATACATCATTTTTTATCAATGAAGATGAAATCCTTGATCTTGCAAAAAGTTTGGACCTCAATAAAGACGGCATGATTGATATTAATGAGTTCTTTGAGGCCTTCAGAATTTCTAGCAAATCTGCTTAGAATTTCAACAACATTCTCCCTTTTATTTTTGTTATAAACATTTCTTATATACCTATCATGTTACTAGACTTTTTATTACTGACTAAGGTGGAGAAGTAATGTAATATTTTTTAGAAAATTTATACACCACTGACCCAGGGCAATTTCTTCCCTGAAAATAAATTTGTGGCAGAAGTTGACTTCTTTAATTTTAGAAAAATTAAAGATCAAATTACTTTTTTAGATGACCATAAAGTGGCCCAACTTCAAGAAAAAACAATTGTCAATACTTGTATACCAGTTATATATATATATATATATATATATATATATATATATATATATATCTGGTAAAAATTCAATGAAAACCGTCAAAGGTAAGGGTTGCAACATTTCAAAGTGTAACTTCAGAAAATAAAATTGTCTCAAACTATTAATCATATACTGTATTTATGTGGATATTTTTTCTTTAGAGCTTCTACCCAAATTCATAAAAATCGCTTTTGAAAAATATATAGGATGACCCTAATATTGACATAATTTAGGTGAGGTAATATTGACACCATATATATTCTTCAAGAAGCAATTTTATGAATTTTGGTAGAAGCTCTCAGGAAAAAATATCAGACAAATTTTTGAAGTTATGCTTTCAAATACTGTAACACTTAACTTAAATGAAGCATTAAAGATGAGTAACACTAAGCAAATGATCTCTGTAAATCATTTCAAACAAAAATCACAATATAAAACTCTTCAACAGGTAGCTCAAATAAATCTATCCTATTAAATATTTTTCTTGGGCAATAGAGTTCCTGACATGTCAACTGACATTAATAGGATTAAAATAAAACCAGCTGCCTCGGCTTCTGGCAGAAAGTGACACATCAAAAGACCTATTGATACCTACCATAGCAATATATACCTCAGAAACATGGACACTGAAAGCAGAGGACTCCAGATAAAAGAGGACATTCGATTACCACTTGCTACACTGGAATGAGGAGCAACTGACAGGGGGCGGTGGTAAGGAGTTACACGCAAAGAGATGATGAAATGTTTCAAGTCCTCAAATTCCAAAAACTTTTTGGTGGACTATACTATGGAACTGACTGGCCAGAATTACAACCATTTTTTTTTCTTTCTTTGAATAAAGGATTTACTGAGCTGAAATAAGTACTAGTATCCAAAGATTATTTACACAATGTTAATATACTAAAACTATGGGTTTGGTAAAACTTGAATATATTGTCATGAACTGGGTTCATACCAAGGTGACCGATAAACGCATCGATAGATTAAATGGATGCAAAAACTCTTCAAAGATAACTTGGAATTTTCTCTCCAATGTATCAGCATATTAATAAATATGTCATAATATCTCATCTTAAAACCCTATATTTCACACAGAACTTAAAAGTTATGGATTGGTCTAATGGGAATAGGATGAAAGAGAGATACATCTAATCAAACATCTTAATTTGGACAAAGTCCTTTAATAAGGAGAGAAGTAAAATTAGAGAAATCAGTGATACAATAGGTGGTGACAGGTACAAGCAAATTTTCTCACGAGTTTGGCTTTCGGTAGCAGATATCAATAAATATCACTCAGCAAACACTTTATTTCCACCATCACAAGATTTCCTGTTGAATTAGTAATATCAAACAGCAAGAAAAATACTTGCATGTTGGTGCTAAAAAAATCTATTTATCTATGAACATGCATCTAATTTTCCTTTAAATTCTTTACTCAAGCCCTGAAAACTACCAAGACATGCTAATTGCTTTTATCATTACTTTGTTCTGTTATGATATTTAAAAATGGACATTATTCACACCTCCACTTGTTTATAAAAAAATGTCAGTTGTTTGAGATAGTTTGTCACCTAGCCACATAACCTGGAACAGCAGGTTTGTCAGGTAGAGAGTTTAAGAACTAGTTAAATTTCTGTCTTGAATGAGAGTTTTAACACCAGTTATGTTTTTGATACATAGTGATCAACCATTTGTAAGTTTAGGACCATGTATGGCAAGATGATTTTTTTTTCTCACTCTCAATCAAAATTGAGTGACGATTTCAAATCTAACAATTCATTTATCACTGGCGATATATATTCCCATTACTAAGTTTCTTTTGAGCGCAGAAAAAAAAAAAAAAAAAAAATTCTTTCTCTACAGACTGGACCTTCCAGATGGATGAAAAAGATGTCATATAGTATACAAGTAAAAAGCTATAAATATTGTAACTCATACTTGTGTGTGTGTGTGTGTGTGTGTGTGTGTGTGTGTGTGTGTGCGCGCACATCCATGCAGGCCCCCATGGCCAAAGTCAGATATTACTTTTTGTGATTTTATGAATTTTTTTTACTGAGCTTTCATTATGGTTTATATGTTTTGCATGTAATGTACATGAATTATGACACCAGATCATGCAATCTTGTATAGCCAAAGGTTATTAAACAATCTTTGATAGATTGAAAAAGGGTACAAACCTTGTTGTGACCAATGTATGAGTTACATTTTGTTGAAAACATTGTTACTTTGCACTTGAGTATGCAACTGTTTGGATGCACATCTACTCAATATAATGTATTGAAAATAATCATAACAGAATTGTTGTCAATGGAATACTTTATTTCAGTAATTGTAAAATCATGACAAAAATGTCATGTTTAAGTGTACAGAGTATGTAATGGTTTTTCTTTTGTTTCATAGTTGATCTAGGAGACAAGTCAACCCAATTCAGTCAATCAACTTGAGAAATTGTTATTACTGAATGGAGAGATGACACCAGCAACCAGGCACAGTACACAACAAAAAGGGCAAAAATGATATTTCTTCTTACAATGTTGGATTCCAGTCTGTTAAGGTTTAAACACTGGTTATAATAACAGACTGTCACCACCAGATGATGGTTTATGGAGGAAATCACCATGATCCAGTTAGTCAAAAGGTAGGGGAAATGAAAAGTTTTGCAGTAGGATTTAGGAAACTAAGTTTTATTTCTGTAGGTGTTATACCTGGCATATTTAACAAGCTTTTATACCTTTTGAGTAACAAAGATAAACCATCAAATGATTGTGTGTGTATTTATAGAGAGAGATTTTTAGTGACAATTTCAAGTATATATTTTTCTTTCTTTTTTGAATAAAAGATATACATTTGATATACATATTCTAACAAGAAACTAAAAAAAAAAAAAAAAAGAGAGAAAATCATTTTCTCTCAGATATTACACATTTTTCATAGTATAAAAAAGAATTTTGAATTTTGACAAAGGAAAATGTGTCTCATCAGATTAATCACTGTGAACTACGTCTGCATAGAGAAGATAGAGTTTATGAAGAAAAGGAGCCAAGGTATGTGATTTTATGCTAATAAAATAAATTGCATTTATCCCAAATGTGTCTGCTCTCACTAGGAAATATCAAAAGCAGGAAATGTTATCACAGAGAGAAACAATCACAAGATTTTTGCTTATTTTCCACACAAAACCATTGGAACAAAAAAGTGACAGCTTGAATCATCTGCATAGTATTGAGAAATTATCTTTTGGTTTCAAGAATTTACAAACTAATTCATGACCATTATCAGAAAAAGTGTTTTCACTAAGGTAAAATATTTGATTAATCAGACAATGCCTTTATCTCTTACTCTCAAACTCTGGATTGTACTGTTCTCAGAACTTCAGCACATAATCTAGTATCATGAAAATACTACCTATATTAGTCAAAATATAAACTTGAAACATAAACAATGTAAAATTTGACTGGGGGTGAGTAAGAATTACAGTCAACAACAGAAGCAGAATTTTGAGTTTTCCTTGATATATTCATGGGGGGGATCAATAAGTGATAAGGTTTTAATAATATGAGAGAAAAAAGAAAAAGAAAAAAGATTATATGAAAGAGTAAAGAAGAAAACTAACAGCGAACAATTTGGAATGACCCACAAGGAAAACATCAGGAGTTATAGTCTCACACATAATTCACAATTCATGGTCCCACTAAAAAAAAACAAAAACAAAAACAAAAAAAACAAACTCAATAAAAAAATGATGACAAATGAAATAAAAAGTAAATATTCATAAATTTGGCATTTATCAAAATCTTAACTTTTCCTTTTCATATGCAGATTTTAAGGGACAAAATTATGGGTGCATCATAATTGTTTTTGTTTTTATCTAATGAGAAACATTTTCCAGTAACTTTTAAAAAAATAAACCACATTTGAAGGACATTTTCCTTTTGAGGAAGTGAATAGAACAGAACAAATAAATGAACAAAAATTGTAGATCCATTCAAAATAGTCTTTAAAAAAGGTTGTTTCTAACAAGATGGAAAGGGAGAAAATGAAGAGGAAATGGGGGGATAAGTAAAACAAAAGTGGTCCTGTAAATAAAAAAATGAAAAAAATACAACCATTAATGGTTAAAGGTAGAATGCATAAAAGATAAGCAAAAACAAACTTACAGATGTAAGAAAAGTGATAAACCATCGAGTGCCAGCACTTGGTGGTGGTGTGGGTGGTGGTGATGTGAAATTGGGAAAACAGGAGAATAAAAGGCATCATAACAAAAAGTATTTTAAAAAGGGGTTTAACATACACAGCCCAAAACATCCACATGATTGGCACACAGGGGGGTGGGGGTGGTGTCTTTGTTAGTTCACCTTATTTTGAGAAAAACTGTCTTTAAAGAAAACAAAATCTGAAAAGATCCTTAACAAAGAAATAAAGTTGATACAAAGGCACTGAAAAGAGAAAAGAAAAAATGAACCAAATCTCTAATGTGTGTTTTGAATAAAAAAAGGAAAGATACCACCAAATGTCAAATCAATGGAGTGATTGGGAAGATGGAGAGATTTAAGAAACTGAAAATGCTTATTACTCAGTCTTAAACATGACATCTATTTCATTTTCTTTTTTAATTCAGTGTTTAATAACATTAAACAATAAAGACTATACTAATTCTGCTTAAATTGAAGTCTACTAGGTAAAATTATTTTCAAAATTTTTATCAATTTGCAGGAGAGTGGTTAAAATCAAGTGACTCGAATATACACGTATACAATTATTTCATAAGATTCTGCATTTTTTTTTTATATATAATTGATGCATCAGATACATTAAAATAAACTCAACAGTCATGAAATAATTGCATACCTACATTCATTTTCTTAAAAAATTTTTTATTCAACATAAAATTCTTCTCCAACAAGAATAACAAAAGAAATTAGTATCAGAAAAGTCTGCTTTGAAATTCATCAACAAAAATGATTTAAATTGGGGGAAAAGGGTTGAAAATGAGAAAGCATGACAAACAAAAGATTTTTTTCAATTTGATATGCAAAAAACATTTGAGCAACAAATTATTTTGAACATTATTAGGAAAGGAAATAAGAAATCCTTAAATTGATGCAATAGCGAAATTCAAAATAAAGTGACCCTTGTGTTGTGGTACCAGCATCTGCAAAATGATGGCAAAAAAGTTTGGGAAAGTGTTTAGATAAAAATTGTTTTAGATTCTATTGAAGTTTAGAAAGAATCAAATTTTAAGCAGAGGAAGGAAAAAAAAAAGAAAAGAAGGCTCCTTATGAAGTGAATGATAGAGTTTTAGAGAATTATGCAATTGAACAAATATTGAAGGAATAAAGAGGGAAAGGGTTACATGAACAATGGAACATAGAAGATTCATCTCTGAAGGAAAAATGAGGATATTCTCTTTTTGTCAATCTTTCAGTGTGTGTGTGTGTGTCAGTGTCTGGGGGTGGGTAAAAAATCTTTCCAGAGAAAAATGTTAATGTCAGTATTTTGCAAGCGGATTAAAGTTATCTGTGTATATAAATATACTGCAGCATATGTGGATGGTACATAAGTGCATCATATATATATCTACAAATATGTCCATAAATACACAGGAATATATCAAGCCATCTATTCATTGGTTAGGGACACTCACTAGAAATCTTAGACAACATTTCTGAAGGACCCTAGACAGGAGAGTCCTTCAGAAATGTTGAAGATTCTAGAAGGAAGGGGAAAATCAATTCAGTAGAAAAATAATCTAATAGAAGTGTAAGAGATAAGAAGTAGAACAACTTTTAAAGGAGGAGTAAAAAGAAAGATAAGCTTGTTAAATGATGACTCATTACAAAAAGTGAAAACAAAATAACATTAAAAATTGGCTGTAGTATTTTTTTTTTATTTGATGTTGACTTATAACAAATAGACATCAGAATATTATTTGTAATATTCTTAATCTGACACTAAGTTTTATTCAATATCAAGTTGCTTAGCCCACATTGTGTGTATGGCGAACCATCGTTGAAAATAAGTAGTGTTTAAATGGAGGGAAACAATTATACAATGGAAAGATTTTTTTTCAGAGTAAAACTAATAAGTATTTTTTTCAAGTTGTGATAGATCAATATTTTTGTGTGTTTCTGTTAATTGAAAGAATATATTTATACTAAATGAACTGTAAATTATATAAATTACAAAACTACTAAACATGGCAATTTCTGAAAGGCTAAAGGGCTAATGATACAGGTTATAATTGAAAGAATGCTTACATTTCTAATGTCTATAATTTTGAGAAGAGTCATTAACATTCCAACTTTTGTTAACACAATTTAATTTCTCTTTTCAATGTTGATATCAACACAACATTGGGTAGAAAAAGTTGGATTGTCTGAACAAAAAGATGGAATTTACATTTCTAACTAGGTTTCTTTATAAAAAGAAAAAAAAGAAAAAAAAAAGCAATTTTCATATTTTCACAATGCCTGGAACTGCTTATCAGCTCTACAACTTGCATTTTCAAATGCATAATATTTACTCACTTCTATTTATTTAAGGGAAGGGGGAATAACTTGATTATTTTCTTTACTAAAAAAGAAAAATATTTCCCAACACCTGGACTGGATTTAGTAACTTCCATTCAGGTTTTAAAAAAGATTGAAACATAAAAGTGGGGGAAAAAAAAAAAAAAAAAAAAAAAACGAAACAAAAAAACAAAAAAAAAACAAAAACAAAACCCAAACCAATTTACAGGGAAGAGATGATGATTCAAAATGGCAGCAGGTATTGTTTACAATGAGAGAATATAGCATTCATCCAAGGCATTTGAGGGAAAAAAGAAAAAAAAAAAAAATGGGATGATCAGGGATTTCTTTTTTTTATTTTATATATACAAAGGAGGGAAGGTCAAAGATTTGTTAAAAAAAAAAAAAAGAAGAAATGAACAAAAATATATGAAAAGAATCAAAAATAAAAAAGAATCAAGGGAATGCATTTGGACAAAATGTTATGCCAAAGATGATAAGCCATTCGTGTTTCTTTTTGTTTTGGATCGGTGAAGGAGCCGACCCCACCAGAATTCATTCCCCTCAATTCAGCAGCAGCCTTTCATCAAGCATTTTGGCACCTGTAGCGGCCAACCAGGCTGGTAGCGGCGACAGGGCATTCTGTTTGTTCAGTACCAGGTGTAACCACCTCCAGTACCTCCGCTCAAATAGTCAGCTTTTCTTTGTGTGAGGATCACATTTTGGCCCTGCAGGGCTGCCATCTGTGAAGGGTTAGGAGCATAGCCAGGAGGAGGAGGCTGAAATGGGATTTAAACATTCATTTAAGCACACATCATTTACAGATCAGAAAGATAAAATTAATACATTGCATATTCTGACATATCGATCGGTGAACTCACAACTTTTTTCTAAAAATGCATTTTCTACAGAAAAGTATTCAGCTATCCCTGCTCTACCTGGTGGTATGATCAGCAAATTTCCAGTTTGCCTTTGATACTCTGCTTTGTCACTGTTAACGAGATTTTCCACAAAGTGAAAAGCATTGGTTTTGTGAGTTTCCTCTGCAGTAATAGAGGCAATACAACCTTTTTTTTCAGATTTATTGGGGTTTTTGTGCTGTGTACCAAACTAAAACGATTTCCTGGTCCCTCAGGGTCATCACAAAAGCGAGTCCACCATGGAGAACGGCGGAAAAGTGTGATTGGAAAAAAAAAAAAAAAAAAAAAAAAAAAAAAAAATTTGGCGAAACCTATGAGAGTCATATCATGAAAGGAATTCCTGCATGTAAGATAGGCCAAAACTGTAAGTGTTTGGGCTTTGTATAAGATAGGGATGGACAGAGTTGTTTTCAATATGTTTTGGAAGTTAGGCAATTTGAATCCCTTAGTAATCTTGTGAATTCAATGGAAGTGAAACATTTACGAGTGAAAGAGAGGCCTTTTAGAACCTTGAAGTGATTTACATGAAAAACTAAAATACACTCAGTGAGTACATACTACCTCTGACAGCACCACTGTGTATTTAATCATTCTTTTCCCACAGTCCATTGCACATGATTCCACTAAATTTCAATCTTCATCACTTAATCAAATACTATGCTTTATATAAGCCAGACTGTAGTTCAGGTTTGTGATTCAACCCGCATATTAATATAGAAGGATGTTATTTTAGTGTGACACAAGTTAACAAATACATAAACACTCAGGGTGCAAACCTCTGCCAATAGCATTGTCACTAAAAAATTGAAGGAAGATAGTTGCAGGGGAAGCAACCAAAAATCCAAGATATCTTATGTACAGACAAACAAACAAGGGTTACCAGATTCGGCCATAAGGCCAAACACCTGTCTGGTATAGCTCTATCTTCCCTTCTGGCAACTCTGATTGAGAAGTACACAAGTGAAAACAAAAACCTTAACCAACTTCATTGGTAGAGGTTAATTAATAGTGAGGTAGAAATTCAAAAACATTTTTCATTTTAAAAATCTTGAAAACTGAGTTTTTGTTCTGCAAGTTAAGTATTCTCACTGATCACTGCAATAGAGTTTTTGTCCAACCCTGTATTGAGTTTTAGTCGGAAGTATTTGTGATGTGCAGATCGAGAAAATAAAGAACCAGATTTTCCCACATATGATCTGCACCCATTTTAAAGATTTTGTGCCACAAAAAAATCCAGCTGTTTATCATCTATGGAAACTTGATTGCAGGACATTTTTCTATTTCAGTTTGTTGGGTTGAGAAAGTCTGCTTGACCACCACTATAGCTGTTATGGTGATCGATAATATAGAATGGCAGTAATTTACACTGAAAATACTCTTTCAATCACATCTTTTTCAGGTAATCAATAATCAGTTAATAACATCAAAAAACGTTTGGATAAAGTTTGAAAATATTTATTTTCAATGAAAATGAAAGTATGCAAGCAGTCGACACGCTAGCCAGTATGAAATTATGCAATATTTGTAGCCTTCACAGTTACAAAAAGAGAAGGTAAAGAATTAAACACTACTTCCACTGACTTTTCATAATACAGTAAATCCCTGATATAATGATTTTGGGATTCAGCTGATGCTTCAATCATGATCGCAAGGAAAAAATTCCACTTTCTGTGCTGCCAACCCAGATATTTTTTTTTTTTTCCCACAAATATCCCATCTATTATATAGGTAACTTAGTTATCACCACTCCTCTCAACAACCTGGTTTGAATACTTTTGCTGGGTTCAAGTTGGTCAGGTGTTCTGACAAATATATACAAATGGATTTTGCTTAGTTTTGAATGTTCAGAAAGGAAACTGAATTCTGTATGCAGTCTCCTAAATGAATAGGAAAATCATTTTTTAGTTATTTTACCCTTTCACCCTAATATTCAGTGGACAGTTCAGTTTACAATATGAGTTTATGCTAAATTTACATGATAAAAATAAGCGTACATGGGCAGAGGTGATTCATAATTTCCCTTGGAATGTCACTCAGTCTTAAATTTTCCATCTTTTAAAGTTTTTTTAAAATCTGTAACCAAATGTAATGAGTTTCACAGAGAAAAAAATGTTACATAACCTGACCAACTTCAATTTGTTACACCTGAACTTATTTGTCTCAAAGTATATTCACTTGTAAATATACTTCGTGATAAACTAATAAATTTAGATGTAACAAATTAGAGGATTTTTTTCAAGTTTAGGATTAAAATTGGGGGGGGGGGATTAGATTCTTTTCTTTGAATCTTGCAGAATTTTTTCTAAAGGCTTCCAATCCATTACATTCAAGGGGGGTCTTTTTACAATACAAGGCTGAATCGGACACTGACTCTCAGCCATTTTCATGAAAGCTTGGCTCACATGAATAATACTTCAACATACATAAAAAACTTGATATTTCTCGCAAATGAACAGATTCCTGAAGGTTATAATCATTCGAAACATTAAAATTGAATAAAAAAATTTCATATTTTCACTTAATCTTTGAATTTTTGGAGTTATTTTTTATATTTTGAAGTGGAATGCAGAGAATGAAAGCTTGATTAGTAGTGTTTTTTGTTTTTTTTTTTAAATAATATGGAACATCTAGATAGAAGCAAGAAATATCCAAGCCTGTTTCAGATAATTTTTAAAGATTATTTTTTGGAACAACTACATATTTTCGGATTTTGTTCGCCTTTGATCATCCTGTCCTATGCTGATTTCTGAATGTCGCCTTTCATTCATGAAATTATTCAGCAACTCAAAATGGCATCAACAGAAGTTACAGAAGTTGAAAAAAAACATGCTAACTCGAATGTGGCACAGAAATGAAATTTAAATGAAAGATTTGCTTTGAACAAACATTTTTGGCACTTCAGAACTAAAGCTGGAGGATTACTTTCTCAGGAAACATTCGATTAAATGATCACTTGCAAATAATGGACAAATGTCAGCCATTATTAGTCTGTTAAACCGAAGGTTTACCGTAGTTATTGCTCTGTTAGCAGCAGAGATCATAAGAAAAACAAAGGAAAAAACATCAAATTTTGTAAAAAAGAGAATGTCATTTTCTTCAGACTACATCTATCAGACAAGATTAAATACACACCCTAACAGGCAAAGTAAATTGCTGTTAAGAGAAAATACCCCCAAAAACAACAAAACTAAAACTCTGAAATGCTCTCTCATTGGCCATATACAAATAGATAAATAATTGCTTACTCAAGCAAATAGTATCCAAGTGCATTTCTATTTGTCACTCTTTCTCCCCCTACTGTCATCTCTCTCACGATTTTATTCTGAAATCCATGTAACAGATGCTGGTAGGGTCACAGAATGACATCACAAAGTGGGCATAAATATGGGTCAAGATGGGCTTTTATTGTAAATCGACCTTTTATTTTGAGGCCTGTTTTTCAAAAGTTAACTTGCTATAAACCTGCCTAGGGCTCAAATTGGTACAAAAAAAAGAAAAAATTACAATACATGGATTCATATGGAGTCATTTCTGCTGTAGGCAGTTGGACAGCTATTTGGTTGTCTATGATAAGATAATCCTATTTGCAAAGCAGGAGTCATTGAAATTCTCTTCAGCTGCTTCTTTCTTTTTATTCTTTTCATCTGTCTACAACATGTTCTACTTGGTTCTTTCAAGTAAATTCGATATGCAGTAACATATGAATAACTTGACAATAATTGCTTAGTCGATTTTATTCCAAGTGTCCTCTATCCATTTGGTTATAGTTAGCAGGTCAGGATCAGGCATATGACCGTCCTTTGTAAAACTTTTGGCACCTTGTTGCATCCACTCTCCTCATTTGGCTTAAGGGATCATTTTCATGGGTCAATTGATGCCAACATTGAGTATCTGTAGCAGGGAAATCATTCTGCCAGGGATAATAGCCACCTGTGTTTTGTGGATTGTTTCAAGATGCTTAATGATTTGTGGATTGCAATGACAACAGAAGGCATCCAACACTAGAAAGATGTTTTCTTTCCTGGTCAAATCTTTAGTACGTTTCTCTCAGACACTATCAACCTAGTCACTCATCAATTTATTATTTATCCAGCTTTTTTCTCAGACAAACACTTGCACTCATTTGGAGGAAACTGATGCTTTGGGGAGAAGTCTTCAGCCTAAAGAAGACAACAGAAGGGGGCTTACTTTGTTCCCTATGCCTTAAAGATCAACATGATAGCAAAACAATTTTTTTCATAGTTAGTGGTATGAAAAGAAACTGTTAATGCCTTTTCTTTCAACTTCCTTCCCAACGAGTGCAAGTTGTAGGTTAAGGATAGTTTTATACTCGTTTATTTGTTTCTGATATGAAGTCATCAGGAAGCTTTTGGGTGATGTTTATCTTGCAGACCATGAAACAGTAACACCAGTTGATGTTCATCAGGTCAAAGATTGGGGTGTGGAATATACACACAATAATGCATTTTCCTCTCAAATTGCGGCTATGGAGTATTTATGTTAGCCGATTATACACGGGAAAATACAATAGTAGATAAAAGTTTCAGGACAGTGATAGCATTATAATTTTTTTGAGGATTAAAAACTTGCATGGGATTGAGTGGAAAAAAAGAAAAATTACTTTCACTTAAAACTAAAGACAAAATTGCAACCATTTCTGAAGTTTATGTCTCCAGTTTGTGAATACAGAATGAGTGAAGTGAATGTGTAAGCTGAAGGTTTATAGAATTTTGTAGCAGATCAGCAATTAGCATCACATCTCAGAAATTTTCATCAACTAATTCAAATGAAGTTTTGTTATTCCCTCACAAATATTAACCTTATTTCCATTTATCATAACAAATTTTTGTTCTGTCCAAATGTTTCTTGAAAAGCTGTGTAACATCCCCCCCCATTAAAAAAACCCAAAACAATCAAATCATCAAAGTCAGTGAATGAGAGCAATAAAAATAGAGAATAAGTTGACTAAAACTTGTAAACTCATCCATTGAAAAAAAAATTAAAAAACAAACAAAAGGATATACTCACAGGCATGACTTGTGCAGATAATCCATCAAAACGGGCTCCAGCATCATATGCACCATGGACGAACATAGCCTGCTGAGGAATCGTTGGAGCAGACGGCTTAGAAAAATAATATAAACACAATCAAAATACTTTACTTAGAAAAATGAAATAGAAGAATAGTAAAGACATTATTTAAGAGCAAAATATTTATAAAAATGAACTTTTTTGAACTATTATTTCTAGAATATCTATTAGTGATGTAGAACCAAGAGGCAAATTTTGGTGAATTAGGTCAGACTTAATTATTAAAAATATTTATGGAAACCAGGATTTCACTTGAATTGTTCATAGCTGCACTTGATTGAATTCGGTTTTTATTCTTTCAGCTGCCATGATTAGCTTTGTTTCAATGTCATTCAGAAAGTCTTCTTTTGGTGTCAAGTTGCAACATGTTGCATTGAATGTTTTGTTGTTGAATCTAAAAAGTAGCCTGTTGATCCAGACAGTGGTGCTGAAATACCTCATTAATCACCAGTCAACTAAATTACATCAAATTTATGTAGACCCTTCATATGTACTGACTTGAAGTATTCAAGAAAAAAATTTAATAGCTCAATGAATTAATCCTAGAACCTCTGGTACACCTAAAGGACTTTATTGAAGGTTAGTTTGAGCTTTGGGCTAGGAGATAATAATTTATCATCAAGAGAATGTTTTCTATCTTTGCAGTGGAGTTCAGATAAAAAGTACCAGAACATAGATACATAGGAATAACAAAAATCACAGGAGAGAGACAAATGCATACATAAAGAGCAACATTCAATCTCTATTGAATGTAATTTACATATATATAAATGAAATTCAACACTGATGAAAATATTTGTTCAATTTCAAATGGTCACAAGGATGAAGGAACATTTAGCAAGGAACATAATTTATTGATTGAACTTCATTTCTTTGGAAAACATTGTCTTTGTATTTGTAGTATAAAGATAAAATTAATGGACTTACAGTGGAGTAAGGAGGAGGTGCTGCTTGGAGGGCCTCTTGACCAGGGATACCATATCTGTAGCAATAACCATATGATGGCACCACTAAAAAAAATAAATATCAATAACATCTATTGAACATTTGGGGGTTTCAAGCCATGCTTACACAGTAAAACAATTTTACTTTTTATTACGATTACTCTATGAGAATTAATGCATTGGATTAGGTTTATTCTATCAAGTGAGAATTGCTGACTCAAACTAAACCTTGCTCTAGATTTCTATTAATGCCAAAGAATATGTATGGTTTCCATCTTGAGGTTTGGTACATTGATGAATTAGCATCAACTTGTGTTGGCAACTGGTTACCAATGACAGATATATATCTTCCTGTTGATGACATTTTGCAACAGAGCTTCACTCATATACACTTCAATTGAATTTCAGGAAATTTTCCAATTATTTTATGTTTTTATAAGTAATTGAAATGATATCATCATTACATGAAGATATAGTAAACAACTTGAGAAACCAAGAATCAATTCATACCTGAATCTCTTCATTCATAAATAGAGTATACGATCACAAAAGCGGATGAAGAAGCATTTCACAACTTATTTCTGACCCAAGTTGCAGTCTTTTCTTCTTACACAGCTTTCGAATTTGATTTGTTAGAATCAAGTTGTACTTCAAAATTTGACTCACTTGGGCAATCATATTGATTTTCAAGTTATGATTATCAGAAGATAATTTGTGCATGTAGAGAAATGAAGAATCTAATACATATTTTCCCCGACATTTGCACACAAATTCTAAGAAAGTTCTCAAAAAATGTCCAGAATCTATCTTTTTAATGAAAATTGTAGCTTTAGGGCCTGAAATAGGATTCATAAATAGGTTATAATCTTCATTTCTTTTCAATAAAAAATGGTAACCAACTCATTCTGAAATTTAACACCAATACCCACCCTACCCCTATCACAAATGTTTGATTTGAAATATTCTGGAAATTTAGTAGCCACTTGAAAATTGATTTGAAGAAAATCAGTCAATTCAATGATTAAGTGACTGGATTTGAAATAAAACTCCAAAAATACAGATACTTATGGTAGGTAACTGCAGAGTTTCAATTTAGATGTAACATCTACATCTAAATTTAGATTATTTTGGTCGCATTTAGATGCAAGATGTTATTAGACGCTGCCCCACCCACCCAAAAACAACTTTATATTTGAATATACCTACACTTGGAACAGAATTTTGAATGGTGCTTGACCATTTTCATAAACAATATAAATACAAAAAAATGAATCATAAATAACAGCCAGTAATTCAATTTTTAAAAATAGCCAGTATTCAAATATTGCCAAGTTCCAGATACCAGATTTTGAGACGCTTAACTGTACTACACTGTAGACCATATAATGGCTTTTATCTCTGACATGGACAACAGTGAATCAGACTAAAATGTGCATAATATCAATGTACATGAAACATTTAAAACAACTCCAGTGTTTGATTGGTGATTTAAACTCTTTGTTACAGATTAGTTAGCTTGGACAATAGATATAATTTACTTTCAGTCATGCTGTCCAGAATATATATATTACAAATATGGGTCCCTGTTACAGATGGTCACTGATAACAGACTAGAGAATGTAAATGAGGTAATGAAAGAGACCTTAGAGGGGTTGAATGCAAGTCATATCAACTCCCCCCCCATCATCCACAAAGTAATGCGAGGGTGGAGAGATTCTGCAGAACCCTAGGCGATATCCTAGCGAAGTTAACAGGGGACATCGCAGAAAATTGGGACCTGTATCTAACGCAGACTCTTACAGCAGTAGTAAGGTTCTCAATGAAGGAGACCTTGAAGTTCTCTCCCTCTTTTATGCTGTTCTGACGAGATGTCATCCTACCAGTAGAAAACCTATTAGGACCCCGCAGAAAGTATATAGGGGAGGATCACCATAAAATCTTTGTCCAAGCTCAGGTGAGAGCAAGACAGGCACAGAAAATTAAGAATAGAATAAATAAAGAGAGAAAAGAAAAAGATTTTAGGGTAGGAGACACAGTGTTTTATAGATTTCACTAATGGGAAGGGAAATTGAATCAGGAGGAAGTCCAGACCCCTGAAATGGATATTCTAGATGAGGATAAAAGTGACAGGGATGACAAAGATGATATCTCAACTCCAAAGAAAATTAGAGAAAGTAAAGAGATAGAAGGTGAGCCAGAAGTACTGTTAAAGGCCAGGCTCCAGGTGGGGGGTGGGGGGCAACACCCTCAAAACTTAAAGTAACAGATGGGAGGAACAAGTAAAGTGGTTGATATGCGGGAGAGTAACTGTTTCTGCCAAAGTGGTGCTGGGTGCAGAGCGGAAAGGCCCAAAGCATGTTTGGTACTGCGGCCATGGAGATGGGGGTCCTCTGGTGTTGACAATAGCACCTCGTTAATTGGGAGAATAGATTCAATTAATGACTCAAAGAATAGTGATGAGATTAGAGAAGAAACGATAGAGAGGGTATGGAAAGGATCTTCTTTTACACCAAATTTGTAATAATGTCATTGCCATGGTTAGACCAGGATAGCACTTGAGTGTATCAGATATTGAATCTATCCATCCCATACCCAGGGGGGGGGGTTAGAACAGAAATTAGGGGAGGTGGCTAGGTATAAGGTGGAGACAAAATTTATAGCACTGAATTTGGCTCAAATAAAAATATGATGTTAACTGAAGCTGAGAAGTGTAAAACTAATGCCTGTAGGACTTGTATGTCCGAAAGCCTGATTTATGTTGCAGGAGATTGTGAACTGTATGTTCTGGAATTGTTTATAGGTAATTGCGATGGAACAACAAAAATTGTCAAGTGGAAGTGTTGATGGACGTTATGTTGCCACAGGTGATAAGTATCTCTGATGGATTCTGGGCTGTAGCCACCCAGAATGAGATCAAATTATCTGGCTTATGTGAAAGGAAGTTGAGTAAGGCAATGAATATAGTACTACCTTCATCTATGATAAAAATACCGTTGGGCTGTTTTGCATTTGGGGTGTTGATATTTCTGCCCCTATATTATTAAGCCGAACAGAAAGAATCATTAAAGTTAATTAAAGCTAGTTTCAGCAATGGGACAGACCTCAGGGAGTCAATGGTGAAGAAGTTACTTGAGCTGTTAAGATCTGTGGAATCGATTGATTTGGAACGATTAAAGTTGCAATTGAGAGACCTAGGAAAGGCAATGAGACTTGGAATAATAACAACACGGCCATAATAAGTTGGTCCACAATATTAAGCATTACTGTGATTCTAATAGTGATAGCTTCCGTACTTTGGGTAGAGGAGATATAGAAAAAGAAAAACTAGCAAGTATGAGCCCCTGTGTGTGCTTGATGACCAAAAAGGAATATCATTGAGTGTTCTTTGCCAAAGCAAGTTGAATGTATCTGTGCCAGAACCCAGATCAAAGGAGAAGGACGAACTGAAACCAGTGCGTGAAGAAGAGAAAGAGAGGATCTCCTTGTTTGAGAATTAAAAGAACTGATAGTGATGATGATACATTAAAAAGAGGTGCTGCAAACCTCCTGAATCAAGAGAAAAATGAAAAGACTTCTTTTTAATCCCTACTGAATGTTGAGTAGGAGAATCATAACTGAAGAAGAAAGTGGAAATAAGATAACCTTGCAAGATAGAGTGTACTTACAAATCAGAACAGTTACCTATGGAGTTTTCGAGAGAACCCAGATGTATAATTAATCGCCTTTGTTTGAGAGATCTAGAAATCCCTGAGTAGAGAAAATATCTTTGCACTAAAGGGTGGAAAAGTGAGGCCTGGACAGTATACAGATGTATGATTAATCACCTTTGCTGGAGAGGTTTAAAAATCCCCAAGTTTGGAAAATATGTCTAGTTTCCAGGGAGGTAAATTGATTGCCAGAGGATCTGGAATCACCTGCTGCTTCTGCATATTTCAAAAGGAAAATTATGGATTCCCAAATTTGGAGAGAGCAGTGTGAAGATTGCTTAATTTAGCATGATTTCAATATTTACCAGCTGAAAAGGAAAAAAAAATAATCAAACTCTTCAGCCATCGGCCTCACACACAAAGGGAGCAGACTATCATATAAGCCAGCTATTTTTTGAGTAGCAGAAGAGTAGGTGTGGAGAAGCCGCCAGGACACTACATTAAATTCCACGTTCCTTGTCACCATGAATATCCTGACTCCCACAAGATTATATCTTTGGTGAAGCTATAACAATTCATATACCAAGAGACATCAAGTGGATTCCCAAAACGACTAATAATTTCAACTCAAGAATTTTGTTGAAACTATACCAGTAGACATACCAAGAGATATCAAGTATATAACCAAAAAGACAAATTGCTAGTCATTCCACGTTGTCCTCGCCCACATCAGAGTATATTTTGATCAGTCATCCTGTAATGACACTGACATATATCTTGTTGCATATTTATACCCAGCTGCAACCCCTCAGATCTGAACACAATGGGGGTAAGGTAGGGGCAACTAGAAGCTGAGATACAGCGACCAGTCAACTACAGCCTGATCAGCGTTGCATGTCACCAAGTGGAAACACGTTGTAGAGACCGGCTCGAGGTCCCAACATATCTTCAAGGGATCAAGATTACTAGTGGTGACAAGAAACGTGGGATTCTATGCTTTGTCCTGGTGGTCTCTCTGCAACCGCTTTGCTGCTACTCAAAAATAGCTGGTTTATATAACAGTACACTCCCTTTGTGTGTAGGGCCGATGACTGGAGGGTAAATGATTAATTTTTTTCTATTCTCAGCTAGTAAATATAGAAGTTATATAATATAATATAAACATATAATAAATGAATAAATAGATGAATAGAAAAATAAAATAAATAAATATTCTCTCTTTCATTTGCTACTATCCTTTCCAATGAGCGAAGGCACAACTCGAATCCTAAATTATCCCACAGCTTACGGTATACTCAATTGACTGCTGAGTGGATAGGGAAATTTGTCCCAATGAAGAGTTTTTCACACTTAGACCGGGAATCGAATCTGGGTACTTCTGCATATGTGACAACTATTACACCATCTGAGCAGACATTACCCTTAATTATTCATATCATTATTCTGACAGAGTAGTATGGAACCTGTCTAAAATGGAAGAAAAAACAATGTGAATCATATGAGTAAGATTGAAAAATAATTTATCTATTTGTAAGATGTAGCCACAAGAATTCAAGAAAGTATGACTGAAGCCTATCTTCCTCAATTCTTAAAAAGGAAGTCTTCAATTCAACATTTCAAAATCAGTTGAGGTAATATACCCCCAAATACCATTATCAACAAATCCTCTTTATGTTAAAAACTAAAATACCATCTAATTTAACAGAATCATTTGGGTTTATCTATTGAACTCACAACCACTAGGCAGGTTACTAGATGATATTTATCTAATAGACAATGGTGTGTCCAGAAGAGAAAAGTGTTGGTTAAGTGCATCAAATAAACTGACATTTTCAAATTCATTTTATCAAAATTTAAAGCCAAGAGGTCTGAAAAATTTATTTTTGAAATAAATTGAATATGTAAGTAAATATTTTAGCTCATAAAGTGTTTACTCAAAATCTGTCCGAATGAAATGACCATATCCTGAACATAGTCATTTATGTAATACATTTTAATACTTGTTTAAATGCAACAATTCAAAAGATACATAATCCCAACAGAATATCAATCTTATTAACTATGAATTCACCTCTGCAGACACATTTTATCTTATTTATACAGCAATATGAAATTCACCAGCACTTATGATACTCATAATTATGTCCACGTCAAAATTATGAGGATAGAAATAAAAAAAATTGTTACAATAACTGTAGTTATTTTCTATGGATTTGACAGAATATGAGTGTGTTTACAGACTCACGAATACAAAAGAGAAAATTAAATATAGTTTGGGGAAAAAAAAGTGTTTAATCAGATTTCTGGTACTAGCAACATGGGCAGTTGCCAGAGGCACCAAATACTAAGGGACGCCTGTCATGTGTCTAATACGCTAGGACTTTCCAAATAGAAATGGAAGATTGAATAATTTAAACAGAATGAAAACAGTTAAAATAAGAAAATTTTCTGATATGAAATCAGATTTTTCATAGATATGAATTAACATAAGGCTGCCAAAGTTCAGCTTGCCCAGGGTGCCAGGAACCGTAGGACAGGCACTGTATACCGGAATCATGAAATGCTACCAATGAATAGATTATGAGTGTGAAAATGAATATTTTTTTCTGTATATAAATCAATGGAGAGGAAATGGATTTAGCCTGGTTAATAATACAGAAATCAATAAAGAGCTAACTTTCACCAAGGAGCAAGGTGATACCTTGCCAATGAGTCATAGCAAACACAGAACACAGGACAAAACTAGGTTTCTTAAGAAATTTACAGACAAGACAACTGAAGTCTTGCTTCCAAAATTTCATTTAGGAATTAACTCAATTTTCTTGTGTCACCTGTTCTGATCATTTAGCTCTTTAACAGCTGTCGAAGATAGAGGAATAGATAGATGACTAACACACAAGCAAAGAGCGGATTACTAGAAAGGTTGACAGATAACTATCATCAAATGCCCACCCCAAGAGCAACTATCTTTTGGGCTAGAGAGCTTGCCTACTCTTGAAAACACAAATTAGTTTAAATCTTTGCAACAAAAAAAAAAAAAGAAAACATATCAAAGAGTTCTGATTCCAGAAGAAATTTTCATAGTATACCTGAAACAAAAAAATAAAAAAAATGAAAAAATAAAAAAAAAAAAAAAAAAACATACAGAAAGATTTGTTTGAAGTATCAAAATTAGATACAATGTAGATGGTATGTGAAAGAAATGTTTCTGGAGTGCATTCAATATGCACGCAAATTAGTTACTTACATTGATAGGTGGTTGCATAGGGTGAGCCAGGAAGATAGGTTGGCACAGGCTGTGGTATCGTAGGCACACCTGCAGTAGGTACATAGGTATACTGCAGAGGGTACGGACTCTTATTACCTGAAAATATTTGAAAAATTATCAGCTTCATTATGAGAAATGAGTTAATCTAATCTCCAATACCTACACCAGGAATAAATAGAATATATATACAGGTCTGGTCAGTCACTAAATAGAAACCGTCACCTGACCAATGTCTTTTGGTAGCATACCATGTTGGGTGATCAATTATTAGATAACTTCTCACTGTTAGTAAGTCTGTGATCGCTAAAATACCTTCAGTTTTCAAAAAACAAGTGTGAAGGTTCCTGGACACATTAAGTGCGCAATTTAGCATAAAATTTGATTACATATTGAGACACTCACTAAAAACTGGGGGTGGGTTAGTGTTATAAAACAATGTGTACATTATTTTCTAGAAGAAAAATTTTCAGCCTTCTAGCCTCCTTGTACATGCAACACAGCAACAATCACTTGAAAACTGAAGAAACCCTTGTTGACAGTTTTGGTTGATGGTTTCTAATAAATATATATCATATATATTGATTAAAGGTAGGAATTTGGTCTATAAGAATGGTTAAACCTTTGTTCTGCTACTCCAGCTCATCAGATAGTAATTGCATATATTTACATACTATAGATTTTTCAGATAGATATAAATGATCTGAGGTATATATTTCATTTACCCACACCAACAAATATATATAAAGAAAATAGAGAAAGAGAGACAAGTCATCTATGATGTTATCAAATGATTATTGATACCAAAATCATTTGGTTCCAAACATATTTCAAAATGAATTAAAAAAAAACAAAAAAAAAACTATAAATTCATTATTATCAAATTCTTCATTATGTAAAACTGTTTACAACAATGAAATAAGTAAGATAATAAAAATAAATTGTTCCTATCTTTATATCCTTTGCTCTATGTTATCAGTCAGTAATTACTGTTTAAAAGAGCTTGTCCCAAAATGAGTACATTAAGCAGCTTCTTCCAAATATAGCATCAAATACTTGTGGAGACAACTTTGTAGGATTCAGTTCTAAAATATTGAAGTACTCAGCAATAGAAACATTTTCATATTGATGCTTAGAAAGTAGAGTGTGCACTATATTAATAGTCAGTAATTGATGCATTGACATAAGGCTGTAGTTCTTGTTCCTATGCCCAAGTTTTTTTTATTAGAATACTTTCCTTCAAGTACTTACTATAATGTAACTTATTGCCAGATTAAAGTACCAGAACATAAAACCATCATATTTTCAGGAATTCAAGATCCACTTCAGATGTTAGCAAACATTGGTAATTAATAAATTTCATGCCCCCCCCTCAAAAAAAATATTTTGATTTGCAATTTTATTTATAAAACCAATAGCATTCAAGAAAGTATCAAAATTCCATTTGTTTCTTCAGTTGAGAAATTAATTTGTAGAAAAAAACTGTTAACAAATAGAATGGATACTCATTTTGACCATACTTGCCATTTGATAGACTGCCAAGTTAATTTGTGATATTTTGAAGAGCAGAATCAAATAATTCTTTCAATATACATGTGACACTCGGAGGTAGCAGACAAATGTTTATAATAGCAGTTTATTCCAATATGTTATATTTCAATTTGCTTTGACACATACTTAGTGCACAAATATGAAATGCAGTAAGATTTCACTGTAAAGCAAGCCAACCAGACACACAGAGAAACATTGGCCACCATCAAATTTTGAGAAATGAACAGCCAGTACAAAATCAGTTATAGCATTGGAGACAAAGTGTTGCAATGAAGTTGTGACATAATGAAATAGATGCACAGGATGTAGTTGATAAACAATGGTAGTATTTTAAAAAGGAAAAAAAACAGTAAGTTGATCATATGTAAATTATTGGATTCATTGAAGTAAAATGACAGTCGATATGTTTCTAAAGAATCTTTTGATGCCCTAAAATTTTCATACTCAGCCACTGGGAAATGAAACTATCCATGAGAATTACAGCAACCAATTCTTTCTATTTTATTGATAATAAATCAAATGACTCTTAATTAAACCAATTGAAGGCAGCAATGGGTGAAAAGCATCCAGAATTGGTTAATAAAAAAGGCATAATATCACATTGAAAATTCTCTCAAGGAAACAAAATTTCAATTCTCTAGAAGATTGGTAAAAAGGCACCTACAGCAGAACTGGGAAAAATAAAACATTCTAGGTAGGACAGAAATATGAAGTTGCTTGAAAGATGGCAATAATGGAACAAAATGGTCAATAAGCTGTTCAAAAGATTTAATGAGATTTTCATGGCAGTTATCCATGACAAGAAAAAAGACAGAGAGAGAAAGACCTGGGATGGAGTGTTATGTAGCTATATAGATAATCAGTCTCTGCTGTATTTTTCAAGTTGAACTATACAATTAAATGAAGGAAAAGAAAGAAATTTGACCTAAAAATATTTTCATCTTTAAAGACTTTCTTCAGAGTAAAATAAAAGAAAGAATTTTAAATGTCAAGGCACACTTCAGCTGTTATGACTTATCAAAGACAAAGTGACACACATTATCAGTCACAACCAAACAATACTGGTTTGTGTTTTGTTTATTTGAGTTTCAAGTACAAGATAGATTCCAAACTGAACTAAGTATCAGGACTTGAGTGGATATTGGTGCATTCCAAGCAAGCAAGCAGTCAAAATGATAAAGGAGAGTTCTTATTCATGCCAATAGTGAACCTGCTTCCTCCAACAAGCCATACCATTGGAAAAACCTTGGGAATAGATCTATAGATCTATTACACAGTAATAAGCAGCACAATATACTTTTTTGGTAGTGTCAGAGCAGTGATTACCAATGTGTACACTACTACCCCCTTGGAACTGCTGGAAGACAAAGGATGGGGGGAGGGGGAGCAACAAGTACAAATTTCATTTTCAATACATCATTTTTGACTGACTTGGTGTGGGTGGGTATAGGTCAAATATATGCTTAAAAATAGGGCAGTAGTCTGAAAAAGTTTGGAAAACACAATGGAAAAAAAAGTCAGCTTACTCTGATGAATTTCAACATGTTATTTACACATATTTATACGAAGGTTTCACTGAGCTTAGCTTTGCAGTTGCTCTTGAAAATATCCTTTGGAAACAGTGTCAAGAACTGTATTCACTTTCCACTGAAACTGGCAAAGTAAGAAGAAACCTACATTTTTACTACAAGTGAAAATTGTTGTCAACAGGTTTATTAGGGGAGAAAAACTAAAAGTAAAACCAAAGAAGAGACAATGTAATAAACGTACAAGAAAAAGAATGCAATGAAAATGAACAATACAAATGATACAGCAAGAAAAAGACTCACAGACAAAGCCTGGAAGTCAAAAATTGATAGATTTTTGTGGATAAGGAAAATCCTCTCAACTTAATGTAGGAAAAATGTCTCCTGTTTGTTAAGTTAATTTTGAATACCAACAATATCTACAATTCTACGCTTCCACAAAATTTAATTGAAATTCATTGAGTATTTCTGGGGATGTTTGGACAAACAGATAAGAAAGAATTACGAAGAAGGTGTATGAAATTTTTTTAGAAGGTCATCTTGGTGTCACCCCCTCAGAAAGTGTCACATGGGACTGGCCTTGGTTTGCCACGGCCATATAGTGGCCTTTGTGCTAGTCTATAAACAACCAGAAAAATAGATATTACGCATCATTTTTGTAGCTTAAATTCATTTGTCAAATTTTTTAGAATCTTAAATCGAATTTATGACCTATGATGCAGTCTTTATAAAAATAACTTGTGAATACAAAATGAAGAAATAAAATGCCAGAAGAAAAATCCGATTTCAGCTTTGAATTATTTTAAAAGAAAAATACTAAAAGATGAATCATAATTAGTTGAAGACTATTGCTACTAACGTACAAGGCCCTTGCTAATGTAGATTGAAAAAAAAAAACCCCCAAAACATCAATAGAATTCAGATAGAGGTAGTTTCTGCTTTTTCACCTAAAGACAAGAAGCAAAAGTAGCATTTGGCTTTCGTTTTGCAGCGAGCCATGTTAGAGGCTCATTGCAAATACTCTTCCACATGCCAGTCTTCTGTACCCCCTACGACCATGACTAGGCCAGATATACCATTTGGGGCATCTGCTGGAGATGCTCAAAACTTTTTTCCACAAAAATTACACTATTTAGACTTATGAAAGGCTTTTATAGGAAGCATTCTTTTTTTGGATTGCAGGGATACTTACATGAAAATTAAAAACCATATATTTCTCCTAAATGTAGAAGCGGACAATCAAAACAATATAACTAACAAATGCATCAGTTCATGTTGATTACAATTAAAAAGATTTTTTACCAATTTCTTTTCGTCGATTTCAATAAGCTGGTCTAATGTTCAACTGGAAGCCACTCATTTTTCTATTCAACCCCCCCCCCCAAGTAAATTCACACTGGAAATACTATTAAGGATTCTGAAAGATCTCAATATTTAACAACTGCAGTAAGATATAATCTAAAGACAACTTTAATGAGAAAAAAGACACAAATAATTCAAAAAACATACAATCTACATAGTCTGTATTAAAATTACTGTGTTGAGCAGCAGATGCAAGTAAAAAATGTGCCAAGTACACCATATTTTATGTTGCTTGCAAATATTGATTACCCTAACAGCATCATAAGCAGTTTGGGATCTGGTGCTATGGTACAAAGCAGGTAGAGATGGGACAATGAAAACATGTTGAGAGTTTATTCTTGATCTGATGATTGCACTGGATAGCAAAAGAGGGAGAGAAGACAGCAATATGTCAGTGGTCCAACTTCACCTTTCTATGCAATCATATAAACTTGACATTTATATAACTGAAGCCAGATAATTCCCAATTTGACTTGAAAGATTTATTTGTAATCTTTGTTTCACAGATAAAATTTTTCTATCTCTTGGCCATGAACTAATTTGCCAATAGCAAAATCATTCTATTTAATGATAAACCAAAAATTCAAATTTTTAGCATATATTGTATATGTCGACACCTCAGAGTGCAAATAAATACAGTTAATTCTAAATCTTTTGCCATCATTGTCCCACATTTTTTTTACTAGAAGATTTATTGAGAACATTCTGATCACTCAAATTTAAAATATCAGGTTGACAAATAAGTTCCCAGTATCATCTTTTGCACCATGTTCTGTGGGATTCATGATCCAAAAGTGATGCCAAACAATCATGAAACTAAGAAGTCCTTTCATATATGAGGTTATTCTTCCAACCAGTCACTTTCAGAGCATCATTTGTTTTGGTCAACAGTCTCAATAAGTTTAAAAACTTTGAAAAAAAAAAAAAAATTGACTCAAAGTCTGCTTTTTTTGTACATAAGGAAGGAGCAAACGTTGAGATGCATAGCTGGAGAGATTAGGAAAGGGGACAGAAGGATAACAGTGGTCAATTAGCCATTTTTTGACTAGAAATGGCTGATTTCTTCTCAGGTTTATTGATAAATATGTACATTTCAACTTCAACTAGGTTAACAAGGTAGATAATTAGCTATATAACAGATTCACATGTAAAAATGTCATTTATTTTAAGGCTGCCAGCACTATTTTTTTTTCTTTTAATTTCTCCTCTCAAAAACCTGCCTGGGTGACAGAACTTTTTTCTACTTTAAAATTTGATGATATCTAGATTTTTCCATACATTAGTTTCCCAATTTTTTTTATTATCTAAAAACATGTTTCTTGTCGAATTTATGATGAGCCCATTACGTATGTCATTCTGACAACAACTGGTCACATACACGGTTAACAATACTGCCATCAAATTGCAATGTCTTCAATAAATAAGTCAGAGGAAGATTTTGGCTGTCATGTTTATAATGTGGTGATAAATAATGCATCCAATGTCAGCATGAGAGAATTATTAGAAGAAAGTTCAGCCCACTTTTTAAATCTGTTGGCTCACAATTTGGAAGTTTAACGAGCATGGTATATGTGGTGAAATACTTTAGGAACAATCATTATGCCTCAGCAAGACACCATCAAGGAGATGGTCAATGTCTTATCAAGTGTTGTGAAATAAAGGACAAAATGGATCTTGAAGTGAGAAATAAGGCATCCTATCTAGTGCTGAAGTGATCCGTGGAGAAAGTGCGCCCCCAACAACAGCCCATAGCTGTAGCCCTGGAAAATAAACAGAATGTCACATACACCATTGCTAAAGCAGTTGATATTTGGAAAGCAGTATGTGAGAATTTCGACTAAGCTTCAGACTGAAAAACAATGAAAAAAGTCAACCAAGTCAACACCAAAGCCTACCTTCTTGCCAACACGGTGCACCTTCATCTCTAAGGAAAGGCATCAAGTGAGGAAGAACTTGGAAATGCTTGAGCATAATAAGCAAGACATTTGACTTGAATAATTCAGAAGCTTTCATTTATAGTGAAAATGTAATTGCAGTTAAAGAAAATTTCTATTCAGTTGGTGATTAGAAATTGCATTAAACAACCCTGATACAAGGTCATAGAAAATTAAGTAAAATACTTCAATGACTGAATAATGATACTATGAATTTAAGTATGAAAGATATAGTAAAATTAAAAATTTAAGAAAAAAAAAAAAAAAAAAAAAATGCTACCAACTTTTCCATCATCCAAAAAGATTTTTTTCGCAAATCAAACTGGTATCACCTAACTTTTTTGAAGGGGAGTTATATTTCAAGGGAAAACGATACAATTCCTTCCTAATTATGACAAGATTCATCTTCTAAAAATTTGGAACCTTTGGTCTCATACTTAGCTTCCAATTGTGATAATTATTTGAATGAGAGTTTATTTGATATTTTGATCTTGGACAATGTGATGAAAATGTTTTGCTGGTATATTTTGAACACTATGATTTTCAGTTTTCTTGAAACAATACAAATATCTATTTTGATACTAATTCTCTGAAAGATAGTTGAAATTTTCCATCAAATTTACTTCCATATTAACTTTAATGTGACAATAGCTTCTGTAATAACACCACATTTTTAACCAGAACAAGAATATAGATGATAAGTCAACAATGAGTCACTTGAAAGTCGCTATTACACTCAATTTTGTTTCTGAAAGTTTTTTTTTTGATGAATATAGTATTAAAAGATTCAAAGAAATGAACTTCTGCTTATTTTACAAAGAAATATAGCCAAATCATATTGTTTGCTTGTGGCCTGGAAGCACATGCTTTGCAGCCCAGTTGTTGGGAACCAGTATTAGAGGATTCAAATATAACCTTGTCATTTCCAGCATATAGCTGCATGTAAATTGATCACATGAAAGAAAAGGATACATAAACATGTTATTAAAACAAAACTTTGACTATTTTTTTCTCTGCAGACATACTGTTTTATAATCAAGTTATAAAATTCAAGATCTTTCAAACATCATTGGTCATTTTGGAGAATGAGTTTATCAACTTAGTTCTATAAGTAGACTGTGGTATTTTTAGTTCAACTTTAAAAAAAAAAAAAAACTTGTAGCTGTTGTCTAGAGTAGTGTGCAATTTGGAGTGGTGAACCAATCTATTGAAAATATTTTGAATCTTCATCTGTTAATGACACAGCATGCAGACATCTCTTGCACTCGAAAGTGTCCAATACAAATCAAAGAACATCCTGTTGATAGTTGGTTGTTTTGATCAGAGTAGCTCTGGGATTTGTGATCTTTTTCTGCAGTTTGAGTTGTAAAGAATTCTAGTGTTGTCCACCAGATATTGGTTGGGGTGTTGTGGTTCTTTGAAATGATGGACTTGATCGTGGTTGTGATATATATATGTGATGGCTTGGCTTTGTGGATGAGGACCTAGGCAAGTTTTTCATAACTGTTACAGGTCCTCCAGTTGCCAGCAAAGCTTATACAGGAGAGACAGGCCTTCCTACAACAACTGCAGGGGAACATCTAACAAGTGGAAGAAGCTGCCATTTTACAGTACTGTCTCGTCTCTACTGGGGTTTGCTCAGGAAAGGGAGGTTACATGATAAACATGTTCCTGTGTATCACCATGGGTGGTCTCTTGTTGTTTTTTTTTTAAGAAAAAGATATCAAATGGTTTCAAATCCCATGGAATCCATTTTCAAGTAATCATAATTCAAGACCTGGCACACAAGCTCTGTCTGGCTTTGAAGAAAGTAAAATTACCTACAAAATGACACAATCTAGATCTAACTTTTCTACATTCAAAGATATGAGGTCTCAAATGCAGCCAAAATCAAAAAACAAAAAAAGGTAAAAATGAATATGAGGAACAAGCTGTACCATTTCCAAACAAAAACCCACTAGAAAGAACATGTTTAAGAATACACCAGATTAGTTTTTTAATTGGGTTTTTGATCCTTTTACATTTTAATCGATTTCTAATGGTGAAGGGGCTGACCTCTCCATTGTTATTGATAAGAAATTGGTCTTCAGAATTAGCCTGCCAGCTAAGACCCATCCCTGATTTGGATAGCTAAGACTGCTTCTTCCAACCATAAATAGAACAGAGTCTCTTTTTGAATTACAAATTAAAAAATAGTTTTTGTGGTCAACTTTAACCTTTATTGGGTACTTTTATATAGGTAAATCCATTTCTAATGAAGGAAAACAGACAATGAACAGGTATAATCAATTTTTTGATAGTCATCTTGACTGCAGAGATACTATGTGGCTGATTGAATAAAAAATATTTCTTTCTAATTTATCATATATATATTTATATATGTATATCTAAATATACATTGATACACATGTATATCTAGATATAGAAGTATCTAAATAAAAATATATAAACATAAAAATATATTCTATGGACGCAGTTTGATGCATTTTGTCAGGGCTGGCCAGCCATCTTTTCAGAGCAAAATGTTTGCCAGGGTTTCACAGAGAAAAATATGCTGTTTACATTTTGATGCTGAAGAGAAGAATAATAATAAAAATTTTTGATTTTATTTAGTCGAATCACTTCACATTCACAATACAATAATATTATTACCAAATATACATGAACATACACATTAATATATACACAAATATTCACGTATATTAATATATGAAAGGAGAATAGCTCCATTCAAATGTTTAAAAAGGGAAAAAGTAACTTTCCCTTTTCTTTCAAAGGGTTGAAAGTGGAGGGATACATGAATTAAAGAGTTAAAAGAATACTGAAAGCCCCCCCCCCCTTCAAAGTTTTAAAAGTGAAAAGAAATTTTTCCTCCCTTTAAGGAGTAAGTACGAATGAAAAGTCCCTCCTTGAAAAGTAACGAATGAAAGGAGACCTTTTTTTCCCTCCTTTTAGAGGTAAAAAATGAAGGTAATCTTTTCTTTCACTTTTTCCCAACATGCCTGAAAGTTTTGGTATTTTTGTTCCACTTGAAACAATCCCAGGCATACACAGATACATCTGCTATATTCTAAGGGGCTCATATTTACATTGCAAATAGAATCTAATACCAAAGTGGAACCTTACTGTCTAACTGTAATAAAATCTTTTTATTTTATATGCATTAATATACCTACCAAAAGGGGTCAAAAGTGAAGATGAACTTTTTCCACCTTTAATGGAGGAAAAGGGTAGGAAAACTTTACCATTTTTAAAGGGTCAGAAGTGATCTTCTCCTCCCTTTAAGGAATAGGAGAACCACTAAGACAGGTATACAAAAAAAAAGAATTGCAACAAAATCTAAGCATTTTGATAGTAAGAGCCAACATATATAATTGTGTTGGTAAAATATTTACCAGTGCATTTGAACACAGCATGGTGCGAATAACCAGTGGTAATATAGTTGTTGAGTGAGTGGTCTGCTAAGTTGGAGAAGAGATACTAGTTGTTTTACCAGAAGAGGTCAGGGTTGGACAGAAACTAAGAGTTGGATTGAATCAAACAAGCAATCAGAAGAGGCTGTTGGCTTTTTTGATTCAACCTTCCAACATGCATGAAGAAATATCCCAGCAGATCACTTCAAATAACAAAAGAGCAGGTATCTTTCTCTCATGTTCCAACACTTTTCTACTCTTTCGTGAAAAAGTTGATTGATAAGTTAATATTAATTCTTTAACTCTCCACAAAAATATGGATGCACAAATGTTAAAATAGATGCATCATTTCAGAAAAAATGTGACGATAATTTTTTTTATACATTTGGAGATTTGAAAATATTTCAGATTAAATCATAAAGTGGCTCATCTTATCCATTTTATTTATCAATTTCATAGCAACCAGAGAAGCTTATATAGCTATAATGATTATTTTACTTTCCAACGAAGTGAATGAATACACAAGAATAAAGTAATTTCTCTTTGGATTGAAAGTGTATGTAATGAATGAATCCTAAATATGGAATTGTTTGTTGTCTCACTTAATTTAAGCATTTAGCCAAATTCAAAGCACAGAATTTTGATGAAATTAAGCTCATACTGTTATAAAGAAAGGATTCATTCCAATATCTAATATGAACCATTTGCAAGCAGGCAATAAATGGGCTTTTTTTTCTGGTTAAAAGCAAGAGTCATGTATGTACAGAAAATGCATATTATGTTAGGTTTCCCTGATAGAAGCAGTCACACTAGTTTAAACTAGTATTTCAAAATTAAACACACCATTAAATAAAGCTAAGATGACAGGTATGAAGATTCTTTCCTATGCTAAGAATGAAGCACTTTTCAGGCTGAATAGAGTGTAGGTCTTCAATGTAAACGAAACAGTTTTTAGCATTTCAGTGCTTTTAGAAGGCATGGGCTGAATTAAGAATTGACAGGTGCTGCTTTGTCATTTAGATTCTTATCTTTGAGCAAATAGTCCACTAAGCTGCTAAATTATAGATTGATTTGAAAAAATTTTTCTTCAATTAAACGAACCTTGGATCTTTATTTATCAAGTTAATTAAAGATTAAATTTCTATCTCAAAATTTGGCTAAGTTTAATGAATGAGCAGTCAGAAATGGATTTGACCATTGGGACTAATTTAACCGATCACTGATAAACAAGCTGATTTTTGTTAGTTTCGTACTTAGTATATTTACTTGAATACAATGCGATCATTAATTTGATTTTTGTAGCTACAAATCATAAATATATATATATATATATATATATATATATATATATTTTTTTTTACACCTGAGTACAGTAAACCCTTGGTTTAACAGTCTAATGATAGGTGTGGACAGTTGTCCATTAAATTGCATGTTAACGAAGAAAAAACATTTTTCAACTCTTTTCAAATTCAAATATTTTAATGCAATAATTGCTTTGATTCAATAAATTAAAATTTTATCAGTTTACAAAAGAAAGCATTTAGCATTGGTTGTTTGCTCTGATATTGTTTCTTTGCTGAAAATGTTCAAAGAAAGAATTTTTCAATTAATTAAATTTCTGTTACATATTCAAGTTCACAACTTTTTTCTGACTTCTATATCGGTTAATGCCATTTTGAGCAGTAGGGATGTCAAAATCATTTCATGAATCAAGTAAACATTCAGAAATTGAACATGATAACAGAATGACTAAAGCTAAGACAATGCGAATAGTTTTGATCACAAGTACGAAAAGGTTGTCATCTTTGTTTTATTCAGTTGATAAGAAAAAATAAAATAATTTCACCTCTTCTCATTGGCAAAAACAGCCAACTCTGTCATAGGAGATAGAATCATTCCTAGAGCCACAATTGCATCACAGAAGTTTTTTTAAGGTCGTAAGAACTCATGTTGAATTTGATAGACAATTGGACTCAAAGAATCCATGACCAATTGCAAGTGCGTGTGACTTAAGCTTAGCAAAGCTAGAGGCATTGCCAACTTTCTAAAGAAGAGATATCAAATATCTAGACGTTCCAAGAAATTTCCCGCATATTAAGCCTACATTGACAATATGTTATATCATTAGGTAAAAAACAACAACAAAAAACACCAAAAATTTAAAGACTGAAGTGAAAATATAAATTTAAAAAAAAAAATGGTTTTGAATGATTATGATCTTTACTTCATCAGGGAATTTTCAATTTGAGAAATATTAAGATTTGAATTTATCTCTAGATATAGTTATTGAAAAAAAAAAAGAAAAGATAATTCAGGTAAGCAGAATATTTGGAAAAATAGTGAAAATAACTGATCATTATGGTTATATAGTTATATACGCTGTGAATAGAACCCTCATAAAGCTTATAGGAGACATTTTCCAAGAAACTTACAAATTTCCAGAAGGTTCTAGGGTCTAAATGGATTGAAAGCATTTAAAATTTGAAGAAAAAAATCTTGACAAAAATTTCAAACTTAGCCCACACTTGGTACAGAATAAAAATGAATAAATAAATAAAAAATAAAGATAAAAAACAAAAGAAGAAAATTGGAATTAAAATGAAAATTTTAAAATCGACATAAGATTGATATTTATTCAGAAAATAAGAGTTTTTTCTTCTTCCAAACAGTAAAACAATTTTTTTTCCAAATAGAAAAGATTTTGCTATTTAATAGATATGCCAACCATCAATGGATTGAATAAATTTCCAGTTTGAGCAATAATTTTGAAAAACGTTTTTAATGTTGGCAATCATAATCTGATCAGGATTTTGGTGCTTCTTGATTTTAGTATACCATTAACAGTCAGTATATCCATGTGCTTCTAAAATCTACAAGGGATATATTCAGCTAGCTTCTGCAAAGATTCGACAGCCCTACTGTTTTTCTGTTAGTTTGTAAGTTGTTGAAAGTAGAGAAACAAACGGCAGCACAGCAAGTGAGTAACACACGGGATTTGGCAAAATTTTCATGTTTTGGATGACTGGTAAATGTTCAGGGTCCGATTCCATCAAATATCTGAAAATAGCAAGATTTTGTCCCTAGCCCCACGTAAATATATCTGAGCCTCATTTGAAAAAAAAAAAAATTAACTGATATTCAATATCCAAAAATAATTCCTTATGTCGAAATGCAACAAAAATATCTAAATTTAGATATAATACATCCAAGTCGGTAACACTGAAGGTGGGTCTAATACGCGCATGTACGTGCTGTTCAAGTGTCCGCTAAATCCGAAAACTTATTTGGAGTCAGTTGAACATAGGGTTTAAATGTTTAACACCAATTTAAACACAAATAAATCAAACTATTCTTCTGGTAAAAAAGAAATTATTTAATATTGTTATAGTTCATTATAGTTTGTAAAAAAAAATATCATATAATCCGACATGTCATTGTTACCCCCACCCTTTTTTTTACCAAAAATAATTACCATATTTACCTGGTAATTCAACTTTGTTTAAATGTTGGCTCGTTTACCGGTCGAATCAGTTCCTATGATCTGATCAATTTTTGAGGGCTGATTCGCTAAACTTATCCTTAAATTCAACCAGGAACTCTTTTCTGAAGCTTAAAAAAAAAAGTCACCAAATAAAACAAGCTTAAGATCGTTTATTGGGATGACAGTCGAGTAAATTTGGGAAGTAAACAAAATTCTTTTTTGGAACTATACACTAAGATGGCCTACCCTCATCTCTAAAAAGAAAAGATCATGCTTGTTTCAGCAAACGTTTTTCAACATCCTCCACACCATTTAAACAAAACATCTAATAAGCACATATACTACGATAAATTGTCTATTTATTCGATGTTTGTTTGCATTTTCACTCGAGTATTAAGCTGTAAAATAATTATTCTCTATCAAATAAAAAAAACATTATCCAAATGTTTTAAAAGCCTTACACTGACCGCTTACTAGCTCGTTACCTGAGGTAGTACACTTGTCATCAGGAAATGAGTATGGTTTTCAATTGGTAGAATACCTAATGTCTCAAAGGTCATTAAAAGAAATTTAACCTGACAGGCTGATAGTTCAAAAACGTACAGGAAGACATATCTGATGAGATTCCATTTTGATCGATAATCATTAAGGTTTACAATATTTGGGGCTTAATTATAGGTTAGATCACATCATCAATTGAAAGAATAAAATCAAAATATTAAATAAAGTGAAACTTCCATCACTACCAGTCAATTCCACCAGAACCTTTACTTCTATGACACGTCAATAAAACTAGTGAAATACAAAAAATTAGTTCAAAGAAAATTACAACATACTCTCTAAATATTCTGATCGAACTTCATGATTGTCTTGTTATCAAGTTAGTTACTTTTTAATACGTGTGGAAAAAACTGAAGTGATGAGACCATTTTTCTAAAAATAGAATAATTGCTTTCAATGAAGAGAATACCTAATTTAAACGTCATCAACAATCAAGTTCAAAACTTTAGAATCAGTATGAATTATTTGCTAACGTATTTGCTTTTATTTTCAGATTATGTAGAAGTTGCTTTAGAATCACGGGTTATTTCGAAAACAAAATCCTGTTCAGCCGAAACTGAAAAACCATTTTTAACCATTAAGAGTCCGAATGATTGCTTTCATCATAAAAGAGAAAAAAATGTGACTCTTTAAATGGAATGATGAGAAATGTTCTAGCTTATTCGGTTTTTTAGCTGCCATATTCTGACTTCAGTAAGAGCCATAAGACAGGAAGAACAAAAAGAAAAAGTACGATGAAAATTAGGTTAGTTTCCATCACGACAGAACTATGTGGGATTAAGTAATCAGAAACCTGTTGTTAAGAAAGCGGAGAGGTTTGTGGCACCCATCCCGAATAAAACTGGTTGTTATTTCAGAACAACCATCTTTTTAAATGTAAAAATAGAATCCATGTCGGTGGATTTGCCCTGATTTTTGTCAACCTGCTCAAATCGATCATTATTGTTAATATTATTACTTCAATAAATTTCACAAAACTAACGTTTAAAATTGATAATATCATCCAGATGGACAATGGTAATAATGATAATAATAGAAAATGTTGAGAAAGTGTTGAGTGAAAAGTAGTGCAAGTACTACTCACAAATTTGAACAAAATTTCCAAATTACATTGGATATTTACATGTCACGCCGCAAACAGACTTCAAAATACACCCCAACGTGGATATTTAATTTTCATATCAAGACAACCATAGCATTGTGAAATTTTAATAAATTCGCCCCAAGTCCAGATTAAACACAACACGCATCGTGGATTGGCAAAGACGATGAAGATAAACAAAAAGGAGAAGAAAAAATCTAGGCCTGTTGGTCGAATTAACCCATCTATTTTCGTTAGTCCACATTTTTCATAAGTATCGCAAGTTGATGGCAGGTCTTGAGCAGATGAAAATAGCACAAAAATATAATTCAGTCAAGTTAATGATCACACTAACATCTTATTCCTTCTCTCATAAAAGTTAATAGAAAATAAACAATTATTTTAACTTGCTTAAATGTCAACTACAGCACTCCGCAATATCGCACTTGGCCGCATAAAATTAAACATTACAAATAAAAAACAAAAAATCGACCACAAAAAGAAAAACATTTGAAAAATATTAAGAGAAAATCGAGTGAAAATGTTTTGTACTACTAAAACAAACAGACAAGCCTACGACAATCGAGTAGTACGCAGTTAAAAACGAGCATTGGATTGTGTAATGCCATATCATAGATAAGAAATGTAATAATACGATAATTCCTCTAGAAGCAAAAAAGCGAATTATCAAGATATTTAACAACCTACCATCTACAACAAATCATTTACTTGGGAAAAAATACATGCATAGCAAAAGAGACAAAAATGTTTTAAAAAAGGCATTTTTTTTTCTTTAAATAAGCTCCAACACTAAATGCAATAAATCATTAAAATGGCCACGAATGGAATGCATTGAGAAATTACGGAAGAAAGTGATAGAAGTCAAAATATCTAAGAAGTGAATTGAAATGAAATGGATGTAAATAGAGGGATCGGTTCTTTTTATGCACTCGAGTCTCTCCTCGTCGTCGGAGATGATCCAAATTTGCATCCATTTTGTTTTGCAATAGAACTTGTTGGTTTTTAAAAAGAATGGGACAAAATATTGCACAACTGCAAGAATTCATGTAAGAGTTTTACCTACATGAAAATTACAGAATATGATCCAAAAACCATGTATAAATAATTATAGATAATCATTTACATTTATTAAACAATGAATTTTGACAGGAGGACCTTTTTAGTTGAACACAAGAAACACGAGATGCGAGTTGTTCCTTAGATTTTGAAATGCAATAAACTTTATTGCATAATCACATGAGATAAAGGTTCTTGATTTATAATTAAAAATGAGCAAACGATGATAAAAATTTTAATCGATGAATAAGGTTTCTAGAAGAATTTTGACAAGTTGCACCCAGGATTTTTTTGTTCATAACTGAATATTTCCGTATTTACTATCAAACACACACACACACACAGTTGCATTAAAAAGTGCAAGGAATAAGGTAGATATTCAGATAACATTACAACTTGTTAAAGCCTGTAGTCGATCAATTTGTTTTGAAGCTCAAAATGAAACAATTAGTTTCGGCTGCTCTACAAAAGCTCTAAGTTTTTAAAAACAGAAAAAAAAAAGGACATAAATGTTTTAGTGATCGAGTAAAAAATTGAACTACATAAAAATGTGTCGTTTTGTAACCTGACGGCCGAGACACTCGGGTTGACCATAGAGAAAATTGAAGAAAAATATGTTGATTTCATGTTTGCATATCAGGAAATAGTCGACGTTATCTCTGTCCAAACAAAATAAGAAATTACTAGATAAAAATGCAAAAGTAAAAGAAAAGTGGAGCAAAAGAAGGGTTGAATGTTGTAGTTTTTTCACCACACCAAGTAAGTAGATAATATAACAGATTGAAAAATGCACTAATGTGATTAGATAATATGCAATTGAAACAAGAGAAAAAAACGAATACGGGAGAAAATTGAAATAAAACAATAATAATAATAAATGAAACTAGAGAAGACAAAGAAAAACCTCGAAGATAAAAAAATGGGGAAATGAAGTCGTAAAAAAAAAAAAAAATCACTAAAATCTTCAACAGGATTGATAAAAGTACTTGAAAATTTTTTTTGAAAATGATTCAATATTTCAAGAAAGTATTCTCGATAGTTAATAACAACAACATGATGAAAACGTGAATTGAGTTTGAAGAAAGAAATTCTGACACATCATACAGGTGGTACTCGTTGACATTCACCACCGACCATCACACTATCATGAGAGGACGACGACGACGAACCTACTTTCAAGGGTTTTTTCTCCCTGAATATATACATATATATATATATACTAATCAAGTGGTTAATAACCTCCATCGACATCATACAAATTCGTTTATTCTGGTAGGATAAAGAAACAATTCTAGGAGGATTGGTCTTGTAAGTTTCAAATAGGGAACCATAGTGCCATCGAGACGATGGAAATGAGGAAAAGCAGGAATTACATTGCAATCAATAATAACACCCTGATTAAAAACAGATCTCCCTTATTTCTGCGCTATACTTAAATCCAACGAATTCATGCAAGACATATCCTGAAGAATGAATAAGAAAAATAAAAATTATCTATAATTTTAATACTGACTAGCTTCGAAAAAAATAACTATTATTTGCTGGGAAGAGGGCGAAAATTCAAGGAGAAATTGGACCAGGATGCAATCACTATTTTAACTTTTACTTTCAACTTAAAAGGCTTATTTAAGCAACAAGATATATTTAAACTAAAATAAACTAATAAAATCTTAATGCAAAGATTAAAAACAAGGATAACAGAAAACAAAGAGTTGAACTCAATCATCTGAAGGATAAGCTAACATGAGAAATTAAAGTCATTTACTTCTAGGTTGTTTAAGACAAAAAGTTTAAAAAAAACGAGGAGATATGTGTAACATTTTCCTTTACCTTGATTCGACATGATGATTTTTGTGGATCAGTAACGTTTCAGAAGATAAAAAATTCTTGCGTACTTATATAAATAATATATAAAATGTGTGAGTGTAGGTGTGTGTATGTCTGTATGTGTAAATATGTATCTTTCTTGTCACGTTCTTAAGATTGTTGGTGACTGAACAACGTCGTACTACTAGTAGTAACAACAATAATAAAACTCGTACTATTAAGGAAAATAATGATAAATAATAGTGTTTAGCAGTGGTTTCCTGTTTCTGAGTAAAAGTGGAAGTATTCGTTTCTGAAGAGGAAGGAGGAAGTGGGGGAACAATTACAGGAGGAGGAGTTTCGAGGAAGTAGGAGAGCAACAACGTAGTTGGAAGAAGAAGAAAGGTAATTACTCAATTTAAGGGACATAATTCATGTCGTCCTCTAATAAATGACATTACTTTTAAAATAATGGTAGAATTATAGTTTGACCGCATTTGAAAATAATGCATCAATGAAATTCTGAATATTTACACAAATTTACTTATTTTGATATTTCAAAGAGTATTCTTCATTCTTACTGACATTGTGTTACTTTCCTCAAACTTTTATCAAAATAGCAGTAACAAATTTAAAAAAATACATAAATTGTTAAAAATGATTTTTATTTGATGAGAAAAATTCAACTTGAAAATATTAGAAATTGCGTTCAGCTATCAAAAATGAAAAGGTCAAAAAGGGAAATAACTCATTTATTTTTGAATATTTTTTCAGTCCATCACATAATTGTCAATCTTTCTATGGCCATGAACTTTGACTAAAAAAATCAGTTCTGAATATATGATTGTTTTGTTCGAAAAATAATGATATAAAATCAATGATTACCAATTCAAATTTGCTGCCGAACGTTCTACCGGAAATGATAAGTTGTTTTTTTTAGGGTAGTGGTAAGAGCTTACTTTTAATTATGGAAGAAGTAAAAGCTCTAAAATCGCATCATCATTCAAACTGAGGATCTTACTCTAGAATCCAGAATCTTTTGCATTTATAAAACTTACACTTTTGTGAATGTACTCTGTATTTTTACTTTTGTGATCATTATCTTATCCTAAACACATATTCCCAATCGAAAATAGTGCCAAGTAAATAATAAATCAATTAAAGACGAGAGTAATACCGACAAGAAGTTATACATACTTAAATTTAGCAAAGGGAGGCAATCTTAAAGACTTCCGTTGTCGATGATGCAACTTTTTCATGAAAATAATTTATTGTATCTCTTAATAAAAAAGCAAAATTTTTCTATGAAGAATCCAATGAAAATTTATTTATGCAATTGAAGTCCTTTAAGATTTCATTATTCACAAAAATCAATAAAATAAATACAAAGTATAAACAAATTCTCTCGTGACATGAAGAAAAAGAAGATGGTTACGCCACCAAGCGGTAGAATTGTTCTTTTCAAGGGAAATAACTTATACCAAAAAATAATCACTGGAAGATTGGTCGACGGAGAAGTATTAAGGGAAAATAGATCAGAACCTGGAAATTGTTTGTCCTCCGTCTAAAACCAGTAAACTTTTAGGATACTTTTTTTTAAAGCATGGTAAGTAAAATGGTCAAATTTGATCTCACTCCCTTAAATATACGATTATGAGACCATGTTGTTTGCTATTATTCAATCATCAACTTACGAATGTGAAAACACCCCCTCCCCTGAAACCACTCATCTTGCAGGCCGACATAAAAACTCTTTTTATTTTTGTCTTCAAGACCAAACCTTCGTTCATTTCTTCTCATGGAAGACAAGTTAAAGATATCTTTAAAAATATACCGAATGCTTTTTTTATGCTTGGAAATATCGTCGGGGTAAAGGATCAAACTTAATTGCCTGAAAATTTACTAAATTTAGGTTCTGTACTTTGTGCCATTGAAAAATAGAAATAGAAATGTGTGTTGCAGGTTTTGTGAAGTAGAGATTCTGAAGGAAAAAATCCTTTTTTTCTACCCTAGTATTTATTTTTCTGATGGTTGTATTTTAAAAATTCAGTTTTATGATATCATCATGTAGAGTAAACAATTTTCTTCACTTTGAATTGTCTAGTCTGTGATGGTCTTCTCTCCTGAAAATTCTCGTCTTCAAAAAAGAAAGTAAATCGAACGTTTTAAAGCATTAAAAACCTTCTGTATCCTGTTTTGTGCTGTCATTTTTTTTCTTTGTATTAATTTTAAATCATCACTTAGTCAGGATTGTGAAAATGATACATCGACTTTCTTGGTTTATTTCATTGCTATTTTCACACATTTTAATTGTTGAAATAAATTGGACCTTGAATGATAAATGAAAGAGATTAACTCGTATTTAGTAATGCTGTGTGTATGTTCATTGGAATTAACAAAATTGTACGTTAGGAAAAACTCCTACTTTGTCTAATAAAATCTCTGTTGATCTTCTAAAAGATCTTTTTGTAAGACGAAGTTTTCTTTTCTATATAGCTTCAACAATTGAACTTTACAGTTTGAATAATTTTTCTTTCAAAGTCGTGTGATTAAAACAAATAATCCAACTGGTGAATGTATAGTGAAATCCTATTTTAGTCTTTATTACTTCTACCCATATCTTCCTGTCGTTCTTTTGTTTAATTTCACCTGCTTTTGTTTCAGTCCATTTGGTTGTGGAATGAAAGCACGTTCTTTATTAACTTTCGAACTTGAGTTGAAATCTTTATTGAAAAATGTATAATAGTCGCTATTCAAAGTAAGGAGTCCTATCTCTTTTCAATTTCGTAATCGCTTATCTAAAACTTTTCGACCTGCTGGGTTGGCTCTGTTGTCAGGGAAATGTTTTCCTTTTCTATTAGTCTGGGTTGAGCCTAGTTGTGTTGGATAATGAAGACGATCCCTCATTTCCTGGCCGAATGTTGTAAAGGGTGTTAGGTAGGGATTAAAAGAGACCAAGGAAGGAAAAAAAGAGGTGGAAGAGAAGATAGTTAAGAAGTCAGTGCTGCTAGGTTTTCGGTTAATGATCAGCAGCAGAGGTGGAGCCGAACAGAGACAGACAGACAGAGAGAGAGAGAGAGAGAGAGAGACTCCATATTGTTGATCACCGTATTTACTCGTATACAATGCGAGAAATTTGATATAAAAAGATCGGGTTGAAACTTGATGGCGGGCATTACACCCGAGTATAAAACAAATATAATAATGATTTTCAACAACAAAAGGTTGAGGTCGCATTATATTCGAGATTGCATTTTTGTTCTGTACGGTACCGTGTTATTATTAATATTACACTCACTCCACTTGGTGGGGGTGGTGGTGGATTCTTTTCAGTCTGAAGGAGGGAGAAAAAGAGCTAGTGTCAAAATTTATTTAGTAAATAAGCACCTTGATAGAACTATTCAATTCATTCACTTTTTGTTTCAGTTGAATCTCCAGCATTGGCTGGAACACCCGTCTATAAATCTTTCTAAATTTTTGTTTCACAAATCAGTAGTCTTCTCACTCAACATGTTTTTTTTTCATATGAAAATGGAAATCATTCATTAATTGGAAAAATGTCAATAATCTGACATTTATGGGTTAGTGTTGGTTCAATTGTTTTACCATTCAGTATATAAATCATTTTTCGGTCAAGTACTTTTATCAGATGTATCTTTTTTGTTTATTTTCCATTGAAGTGTGAAGATTCCGGTTCAAAAACGGAAGTGAGTAAATTCTTGTTCAAAATAAATTAACAAAATGACTTTTGCAACAATCCTTATTCTGCTTGTTGGATTATCAGACGATTGATTAATAAAAACAATATATCCCCCCTCCTGAAAAAAAGCAGTTAGTAATTGTGCTGACCGTCGGGCTTTGGAGATTTCATAAGAAGTTAATCATTTGACATTCGTGATGCTTCTAATTGGAAGATGAGTAAGCTTCCCACAATCATTATTGACCATATGGTAGACTTGCTTGACTGTGCTAGTTTCTCTTTATTTTTAAAATCTAACTTACCCAGGATAACATTGTTCTATAAATAAAACTTTAATCATCTAATTGGAAATCCAATTGATGGTATTATTTGATTTCATTTTATTGCTTTTAATTGTAAAAAGCTAACAATATCGCCTCTATTCTTTCTATTTACGAGCGTATCCATCTTCACTCAACATTTGTATTTTATTTTTCTAATCAATACAATATTGTTGATATGTCTTATACTTCAAAAAATCATTTCAAATCTAAAGTATTTCGTAATATTTTCCTCAATTGATTTGTTTACCGTATCATCTTTCATAACATTGCAATTGATTTCGAGTGCATGTTTAAGAACAATATTGAATTTACAATCGATTTTGCTATCTCAAGATTGCAGAATAGTTGGCTTTTGAAAAATACTATACTGTTTTATTTTCTCTTTGTAAAATTCAAAGTTTTGGAGTTTGATAAAATGTCTTAATCCACTGAAATCTTGTTGATAGATTTCGTTCCAAATAAATGAAAATATTTCTTATTTTTGACTTGATTATCTAACTTGCACTTTTCAACCAGCCATTTAAATTTCATGTACACCTGTTAGAATAGAAAAGGTGAATCCTCAGTATTAATGAAAAATATATATTTTTAAAATTTTAAATAAAGCAGCTTTATTTCTTGAAAAAATATTGTGGCGAAAAAGAATGTATTAAGGTGGATGAACTAGCTTTTTCAAGATTCCTGAATGAATTCATGGACCGAAATCTTTTCTCGAAAAAACACGCAATTATTTAGCACAGTATTTTGAAGTAATAATCAGATAACCAAAAGAAATCCCCCTTTTAGTTTTATGGTAGGATAGAATCGAAATTACTGTATTGACATTAATTAAAGCTGTCCGATATGTATTGCTATTGGCTACCGACAGCCAGACTTCAAAGTAAAAACTGGCGGTTTGATTGCCAACTCTCAAACGTGCTTTGAGTAAATCTATTCAAGGTGTTGAGTACAAAAAAGAACCTAAAGCAGCTGTTTAGAGAATCTTTTTTTTTTTTTTTCTCGTTTATACTCTGTGTTTGTCTTATCAGTTGTAAGTTTGGTTTTTTGTTGTTTTTTTTTTTTTAGCGACAAAGCTTTTTTGTTTTATTGCGTTGGTTAAAATCTATATAATCACCACCACATCCCATTTCACTGGAAAATTCCATGTTTTAAGTTGTTCCTATCAAAGAAAACCCAATTGTTTATATTTAATTCTCAAAACGAATCTGGATCGATGTGTTAGACAAAAATAAGAATCGAATTAATTTGCATTGCACCCAACCCTACAAATCGCGAAGAAACTCCGCTTTTATGAAAAAGTAGACTTGAGATCTGATCAGTACTCTGATGTCTTCATTGGACGAAGGTTCATTTTTGGAGTTCAATCCTACTCGAGATGTATTCACGTTAAAAGTGCACTGAACCACCCCCATTCTTTGAAAAAACAAAAACAAAACATCCTGCTGTAATCTAAATTCAAATGGGTTTTTGTTGTTTTATGATTTTTCATTTAACCTGTTCCATACAAGAGGCTATTCTGAGCGTCAGTGTTTACATCTCATGAATATTTTCAGTTTTTTAAATTTATAAATCTTGAAAATAAATTAGGTCATATAGGAATCCAATTATCTATATTTCTCAAATTAGGCAGATATCTTTTCTATACACGGTACCAAACTGTGTATGGAAAGAAAAAAAAAAGGAAAGCTATCCGAGGTGAAAGGTTCCATAGAGAAGTGGGTCTCATCAGTGCACAACAGGTGTCGTCAGGTAAACTGATTTATATGACCTGATGACATACTGTTGGCGAGAGAAACTATTCACCATTCCATACTACACACGTCAAAATTTACATAATTACTTTTTCTTTTGTTAGTTGCTCTCTGTACAAGGGATTTTAATGAAACGTTGCGGATATTAGTCCGGTTTTGGACTCCAATGATGTGCGTTGCTATTTGTACGCGCAACTTGCGCGCTTCCGGACGCGCATGCGCCACGATATTTTCTTTTGCTCATCATGGTTCCAGTGTCAAACGAATACACAGCTCCTCTCTTTAAAAACGAACCAAAAATAAAACGAAAATTCATCTCGTTATTAATTTCTTTTCTTGTTTCTGCTAAAAAGTAAAAAGCATAAATTTTTGTGCAAATTTCCTTCCTCGTTAAATTCGAGACGGTCAGTGTTATTAATTCAAAATGAAAAGAAATAAGAGAATTCATGAAAGAAAAACATCGAATTATTATTGCTTTGAATAAATTGTTTTTGTTTTGTTTTTTAAAACTGTTTTACCTTGCTTATTTTTTTAAAAAAATCATTATTTGGACCGATAACATTGTCGGATGAAAACATTGACAATGCTCATGTGCAAATTTGTAAATAACCATTCAATAATTAGGTCTGACAACATAGTCGGATGAATTACCAACCCTCGATGATGTCCAACAATAATTATGTGTAAGTTCAAGATATCTCGTATGCATGCATGTCATTTTGTATGGCTTAATACATAGAGGTCAGGTGCCAGATGAATATAACCTGCCTTAACAAAATTAAGTTTCACAAGTTAATGCCATTACTCCAGGATTTCTGTTGAAATGTCAGAATGTATTCGGAAAAGCAGAACATATTTATGTTTTTAAGTAATTATATGTATGTATATATATGTGTATATATATAATACTGGATGGAAAAAAATTCTTTTTTTTTTTTTTGCTTTTGCTCTGTTGATTCTAAAGAACTGCAACAAAATGTCTTGCAGACTGCTATATATAGCCTTGTGGGCCTTCATACATATTGAACTAACCTACAAATTAACAAAAAAAAATCCCTCTCAAATGCTTATTTGTCTTGAAAATGTTTGAAAAAAATCTTTGCATCAACTTGACATGTGATAAAAATTATTATGAATTCCATCTTTGTCCGTATTGCTATGGTGACAAACAACTGATATCTATGAACTTGAAAATATACTCACCTTGTTGAGTTATCAATTTACTGATGAGGATTATTAGTTATATTATTATAATGTAGTAAGATAGACCCTCCACCGGTTAGATTATAGAGACCATTCTAGTCAAGTTGACCAAGTAATTAACTTATAAGGTAGGATTTTCAGGGTATCTACTTCCTTACCATACCCTCCATACCAGCCACTAGGTACCAAATTGGTTGGAATGTTGGTTAGATTTCTAATTGGAAGGTAAATAGATATTAGTCTAGAAAAACAAATGTTAGTCAAAAAATTAGCTCAGATTTAGGTGTGTCAAGACACCAAACATTGGCATTATATTGGAGCATTGGAGGCTGGATTGGTGTTACTCTGAGAACATGATGAAAAATAGGTAAGTTTTTAAGAATTATCCTGGAGAACAATTATTGGCCCAGAAGGTGTCAACCAACCACTTGAGTCTTAGCATATCAACAGAATATTATTTTCTATCCTTGTCATAGATGACTGAATTATAGATGTCAGAAATGTCTGTGCTCTGACCGATATTTCAAAACAAACTCAGCCAGGGGGACTGACCTGGGTGTCAACCATTCACCCTCGTCTTTGTACTATAATTCACTGTGTGTTAGTCTTTATGTGGCTGCTCAACTCAAGAACTACGCAACATATCCCCATTTATTTTCTCTGTCTACTAATGGGATCTCATAGCTAGTCGTAGACTGATATAGATTTTTCAATCGCAGGTATGGATATTAAGTGCTTGGCAGACATATATGTATTAATTAATTTTTAAAAAAAATTTTTTTTTTTTTTTTTCATCTTAGAAAATATGACAATCTAAAAATAACAAATGACAAAATTGCTGAACTTGACATTATTGTCTGTCTGCATTGTCTCTGGAAGTGGCTCTGTCACTGCATCAACTAAATATTTGGGTTTGTCCTGCCCCCTTTTTCTGTAGGTTTTGTAAGTGTGGAAGTTGAAAATTTGCATTGGTAGTATGCTATGCATCTTCAGAAATCCATTTTTTCCCCAAAATTATCCCTGCACACAGGTCTTCAGTGTGACTGTGGGAGGGGGGCATCAATTTGCAATTGAAGTTTGTGCTAAATTGATGACTAGTTTATCCCCACTTGCTTTTTGAAAATTCAGAGATTATCTCATTCATTGATCACCCCCTTTTTTAAATTTTTTTAAAAATCACTCCCACCCAATTTGAAAAAAATTAATTCAGCCGTTTTTACTGATTGCTGCCCAAAAAGGATTTAAGAGGTATCTCATTTATTGATCACCTTTTGCTGCCTGAAGACTATGGTTATGTCACGGTTTTCTATTGATGACTAACCAGACCTGTTTTAGACTTACTGAATGCACAATTAATTTATGAGAGAACTACAAAGCAAATAATATATTTTATTAGAAAATTATTAATCAGCAATTTTCCATTTCAATATTTGCTTTTATTGTAATTTTCATTGAAGAAAAGGCCATTCATATGTTGAAGTTTCACATTCAAAAATGATGCAAACTTTTTCCTCAAAATAACATGAAAAGGGGCATAATTAATCAATAAGGCATTATTTAGCAATAGAGAGTTAATTTGATTAGCTTAGCCACTTCATTAACTAATTAATATCTGATTCCAAGTAAATACCTATGTAACTAACAACTATTGAATTACAGAATTTTATTTCTGTTGTATAAAATTAATATCGCGAAAAAGTTAATTCTTTACAGGCAAGCTCAGCTGACGACACGAGTCTGTTCGCGATTGGGGTGACGGGATTAGACCCTTTCTTACCTTCAAGCTGTAGGCACAAAATATGATAGCGACAGGCAGGTTTCACAGTGGTCAAATAAAGTTAGTAAGAAAACAATTTCTGAAATAACAAATTTTACATTGTAACATAGTTCAGTTTTATTCCGATTTGACATTACGAACCTGACTGTTGCCATCATATACTGTTAAGAATATATAAAATAGTGTTTGACGGAATGGATATGGGGAAGGGGTAAATAAGGTATTTGTGTACCAAAAATTACATCAGATAAGTTGTTTTGTTTTTGTTTTTTTCTCTATTTATTTTCGAACCTTCGACTTTCTTAACCACTTTTTTGTGAATATAAAAGTTTTGATATAGTTATCCTTGATTTTTAAATGAAATTTCGATTAAATTATCTTATTATTCATTTTTATTTATATATTATGGTCATGTGACGCCAGACTTATCTGCATCAATTCGAATCGTACCGATATGAGTAATAAAAATGCTATTAAAAATATAAAACGTCGACAATTGGCAAAAACCGACCTGAATTCAACTTGGGCTTCAATCGGCGATAATTTGATCGGAACGTAGCATAACGTACACCCTATGACTTGGCTTTCAGTCAGTGATGAAATATACACCGAAAAGGTGCTATAACAGAGACATTACTGTCCCTAAAAGTCGGAAATGTTTTGGACGATTTTATAACAATGATTGAACTAACCATTTATAAAGAAATGAACTTGAAATTTAAATTTTTCAAGTACGGTGTCTATTGCCGTTAATTGTAAACATTGGCTTAAATTGACCGAGTATTTCGTTTTATAAATGGAAATCTTCCCTTTTTTTTTTTTTTTTTTTTTTTTTTTTTTGCTAACAAAAATGTCTTTTTCTTCCCAGCAAAAAGAAAAAATTGAGAATTAAAAAAAAAAAAGAATGTTAATTACGTTTTTAATCCTGTTGCTTATCGACCGCCTGAACTCGGATATCAGCTGATGCCAATATTCTTAAAATGTCAAATATCAGTCGACCTCTACCCATTGCATGCTTCAGCAAGTTTGTCTTCGGAAATTCCGAAAAGTGAGGTCTGCGTTCGCGCTCATCATCCAAATAATGATGATTTCCATCTAACTGAATAATACTCAACTAATTGAGGAATGTGACGTTGTGACGGGGGGGGGGGTAGTTGCTCCGTATCAAACAACACTAGAAAGCAAATGTTATTTTCCAGATTTCATACAATAAAAATAAATTTTTCTAAATACTAAATTCATTTACTCACTTCTGGTATTAGTCCATTTGACATGCAATCTGCTATCAGATTTTGAGTTTTGCCTATGTGTTGATGTCTTTAGGTTAAGGTGATCCAAGAAAAACTCGTTTTATTTTCAGGTTAGTGGCTAAAATCCTTGACAAAAATACTGCCAAACTAGCCTAAGTACTGGGAGAAAGAAGTTCATGTCCATGGTTACCACAAACTCTGATTCATTGTTTTCACTAATTTCATTTGCAATTAAACTTGTTTTTTCTGTGTGTTTTGTTTGTTCATTTTTCTTTTTCTTCATGCGAGCACGAACACACCCTACAATAATTGACAAATTATTTTTAGCAAAATTTGACCTAAAATTTATGCTGCGGTTGACTTGAGACCTGCTGATTCTTAATATCCCTTTGTTTTCTCACAGTGATGTGAAGTTATTAACTTGAGAGTACAAGCACAAGTACTTGGCTACTTCATTATATTGAATACTAGCTGAGGAGATACCTGGCATTGTCGAGGGGGGGGCTCCTAACAACACTGGAAAGAGTGTCTGTCCTCATAATCACCACCACGCACACACACACCCAGGGAGACCCACACCAGCCTCTGCGAGGCCCATGTTACTCCTCCTAGAACCTTGAAGAAATTAATTTTCCTCAAAACTGAGACTTCATGTGTTCACTTTAGATGATGTTTAGATTTCAAAGTGGACCATTCGATTTAAATTGTATTCATGTTTTATTGTCCTTGGATTGGAATTGGTTTCGGAGGTTGGGTTAGTTTTTGCCCCATGAAAAATGTTTTATTGTCTGATTCTTCAAAAAAATACTGCAAAACTGGCATAAAGACTGAAAGAGAGAAAAATTTACATCTGTCATTTGTTACCTATGACATATGGATAGAAAGAATGCAGAAAGCATAATTAGGTTTTAGATAGAACCACCTCTTATACAACTTTTGAATGTTTACTTTCTCAAAACTTCTGCATATCTGAAAGGTTTGGAAAGAGATTGAAAGCACATGAAACTAAAAGAAGAAAAATTTAGTTTTCTCCTTCGGATTTTGAACTTGGTATATTGTAGCTTCTACTGTTTTCTTAAGCAATGAAAGGTTGTTTTTTTTTTTTTTAATTTCATCTAAGCATGAAAGCAGACCCCATAGAAATCAACAATTAAAATTTTTTTCCATGATTCAACCTAATTTTTCAGCTATTGAGCAACAATAATTTCAAATTGATAGAGGAATCTTCAATTAAAAGTTTATGAATTGTTGTGGAAAAAGAGAAAAAACAAACAGCATTGACTCCCTCCCGTGTGTGTAGGTTCAAAATCATAGTTTTACACTTCTGACCAGATGAAGAATAAATTTTTTTTTTCTTCTATGGACTGAATGTGTGAATGCAAGCTCCAGAGAAATTGTTGATGTATTTTTTTTGTTTTTTTAATTTATATAATTCATCCTGTGAATGCATGCTGAAGGTAAATTGAGACCTGCTAATTTGGGATACGCCTTCGTTTTTCCTTGGTGATGTATAGATCTTGACTTCTAAGAGTACTAACGAACACACACACATACACTTTCATACTTAGACTTTAGCAGTGTACGCATACGGGCAGTCCCATAGGCTAGTGTTCAACCTTGGGCATTCCTGCATATCCCTTCTTGAAACATAGAAAATCTATTTTTCTCAAAACTGAGAATTCATGTGCTCACATAGGACAATAGTTGATTCATCCAAGCAGATCCAAATTGTGCCTATTATTTATTGTTGCTTTGGGTTTGTATCTGAGAAAAACATGTTTTTTTTTTTGTTAGGATAGGGTTAGATTCCTAAAAAAAAATACTGGCATGTGCACCAAGAGAAAGAGAAATTCACATCCATGATCGTCTATGACAAATGGAATTAGAGGTTGCCATTTTGCATTATAGCTATATTGTAAATAGAATCCTCTCTTTCAAAACCTGATATTTCCTTTCTGTAAACTGACAAATTTGTAAACGGTTGGAAGGGCTAATAGATTGAATGAAAAAAAATCAATTGGAAGGAAAATATTTTTACCCTTTTTTTTAACTGGTCCACAGATTGTATTTACCTCGTTTCTTGGTGTATTGTTGCTCTCAATGATTCCTTTGGTGATAAAAGGGTTTTTTTTCATTTGAGCTTGTACCCTATAGGAATTTTTTTTTTTTTTTAAATTTGACTTGAAAATGTGTGCTGTAGGTAAATCGAGACCTGCTCATCTTGAATATGCCTTTGTTTTTTCTATGTAATGTGTGCTTCTCCGAATATGAGTACAAACACACATGCACGACTACTTGATTATATATATTCTACCAAAATTACATTGAAGGTTTGATACACTGAAATTATGTAAAAAGAAATGAAAAAACCTTCTAACCATTTGACTATTGAGCAACAGTGACTTTGGAACATAAAAATTAGTATCTGAAAAGAAATTGAAAAAAATGAAAGCAAAGTATACGTCCCACCCTTCACATATGTGTAGATTCAAATGAATGGTGAAAAGACCTTCCTGGATGATGCAGTTTCAAAATATGTACATCTCATTAGATTGGACAGTTGTGTCCAATTGATTTATAAAATGTCTCTACAATTACCATATGTGTGTGTATTTTATATATATACATATATATATATATATATATATATATATAAAATCATTTATTTTGTGTTAAACTTTAGTGTCTTAATTGATAGTATTGTTTTGGTCCACATTTTTGTATTTAGAAAAAAAAATCACCGTTTACTATTTTATTGAAAATAATACCTGCGGAATAATTCCATATCGGATAATCAATTGACTCTAAGTAAGTCTACTTGTTCTTTCTCCTTCTGCTACTACTACTACTGGTAGTAGATGCATTGTTGAACTTATGGTTCTTGTTAAAGAAGTTCAGTGGACTTGGGTAGACATGGAGAGGGACAAAAATGTGATCCTGTTCAATGGTCCATACATCAAGATGGCCATGTTGAAGTTGCAGGGAGACTTGCTGAAAGACATTAGTTTGGCTAATGTCCTGGTCTAGGCCAATATTGTAAGCTCTGTTGCCAGCCATGTCACAGAGACCCACCATGCTCACCAGGTCACAGCTGCAAGCCTTTATACACCTCTACATCTTATGATACTTTCCATACCTATCTAGCAATTGGAAGATTTTGCTTTTTTGTACAGAGATAACCCCCTATAATCAGATAAATGTCAAAACTGTCATAAAACACTTGACCTGAATGAATGTTTTAATTTTCTTACAGGTACACTCCCAAAAGAGAATTGTCATTAAATCTTTCCATGCCCTCACCTTCTTTACTGCCAGGTATGTTTCGTCCTTCTTATTTTATTTTTTTACTAAAATCTAAATATTTTGTAAAATCAAAGAATAAATATGGTCAGAATTAATTCTATTTATGGCATAGAAGCGTTTTCCACTGGAAAACATCTGGATTCTCTGGAATTTGAGTGTTATTAATAGACCTGTCAATGAGGCCCCCAAAAGGTCAAAGCCCTTTCTTCAAATCTTTTGAATCAACATTTTTAGGAGTGATCTAGTGGAATACTGATGCCAATTTTCAACTCTGTAGACAAAACTGCTTGGCCAGGAGCACTGGAACACACACTTAAGCAAGCACACATGGACATATAAAAAAGGATTGAACCCTTTGCCATCTTAGTAGCAGTGGTTGTTCAGCTGTTCTCTTTCCCTAGAGAGATATTTTGTTTATATTAGGGTGTCTGGAAAATTATGATTTTTCAAAAGGGAATGATCAGTTGGAACATTAGCTCTGTAGTAAATAACCCCCCCCCAAAAAAAAAAAAAACCTGGAAAGAAATTTTTTCTAAAAAAATGACATATTTCTGGAAGATTAAAGGGTCGAATAAATTGACAGCAAATAAAACTGAAAGAAACATATCAAACTTGACCGAGTTTGAACTCGGTTCACTGATTATTTTCAACCACTCTGCTTTTGAGCGACCATGATTTTAAATAAATGAATGAGCTTATGAATCGATGGGGAAAATAAAAGGGATTTTAAAAAAATTTTATTTCTATGGCAGCCTTTTTTTTTTTCTTTTCTTCAGAGAGTATCAATACCGATCAAATGAAAGATGTTATTTGAGACCTGCTGATTTTGAATATGCCTTTGTTTTTATTTCCCCTCTGTGGTGTGTTGTTCTGGACTTCTTAGAGGCACATATACTTGTGTACTGTAGAGATCTGATTCTATTTATCTGTATGTTATCTCAATCTAAGCCAACTGCTGCAATGTAGCCATAAATTTTGAATTAAGTTCATCTAAATGTGATAACTTGAAGAATTTTTTAGAAGTCTGAGTAATTTGCGACTGAATAATAAGTGTAAGGTCAGCGATAATAATTCCATGTAATATTGAAATTCTGATTCTGTTTATTTGTATGTGACCTCTTAGTAGTCAAAACAGTGCATTGTAGTCAGAGGTATTGTATCGAGGTACCCCACCACCATCACCACCAAAAAAAAAGATTTGATCTCTTATTAGGGCTAAAGGCTCTGTTTAGGCCATCTGCAGGAACTAGCTGGAAATCCTGGTTATAGCACAAGTTTCTAGCTTCTTGAGAATGAATAATATATGTGCCAATTTCTTTGAAATTTTGGCACTGTAACAATATTAGACAAGCCAGTCTGTTTTTATTGTCAGAAAAAATGATACAAATTGTTCTACTTAATACTGAAAGATGATATCCTGTTCAGAAAATAATTTCCTAAATGAAACAGAACCTGCATGTTGGAAAATTAAGGTCTTCTGGATGATTATCCTAGTTAATAAGTTGAATGTTTTCAAATTATTTTGGGCTGTAATATCTTGGTCATTTGACTATTCTAATTTCCAATCATCTGCTCAAAATATCTTTCATCAAAGAGTTTACTGTATATATAATGGACTGATGAGGGCAGATGATTTTCCATTAATTGCAAAGGTTTGTTAATTTGATTTTTGCCAGCAAGGGCATTTTTTCCCCCCCTTTTTTTGTTGTATTTTTTCAACTTTAAATGTTTCAGTGCAAAAATAGTTTTTATAGAATACATTGAGATCATAAAAGAATCCAAACCCTGAATTTGGTTGAGGTCATAACAATTATCAGCTCCCGAAATAATATATAAATTATCACAGTTTAGATAATAGATAATAATGATAGAATTCAATCTGGCACCTGTTGTCAGCATTCTCACTGAAATATAAAACAAAATCCAAGTGATATTTACCTTCACACTAGAAATTACTCAGTTCTAAGAAAGAAGTAATTTAATTAGTGTTATTTTAAATTAAATTATTTTTTTGACTTTTCATGAAATAAATGAAACCCTGTCCCGATAGAGGACAAACTTTTGAACATGGAGAGAAATTGATGGAATGGTTAAAACATTTATTTTATAATTTTTGCTTATATACAATTGAGAGTAAATTGGATTATGAATCCACAATGAATGACTGCATGAATAAAGAAAACATTCACTTGAAAAACAAGATGTGATGATGACTGGGACAATGAAAGCAAGTCTGTTGTGCACTTTGTTACTAACACCAATTGGATTTTTTTCTTTTCTTTTTTTTTTTTTCTGCAACAAATGCTTCAAAAAATTAATGAAAATTGTATATTTACTTATATTAAATGCAATTTGTCGATTAGCTGAAAAAAAACAAATTTGTATCCAACTCCAAAAATATTCTCAAAGCAAAAGTTTCAGTTGAAATTTAGTTAATTGATCTTGACAAAATAATTTCCATATTGTTTTATTTACCAATATATCTTTAAAAAAATGGCTAAATTTATTGCTGGAAATGTCTTTAGATGGCTTTAGAATAAAATTAAATTGGCTAATTATTTTTTTTTTAAATGACCAGATTTTCAGCTATTTGCTATTACTATTGGTTAAAAAGGGGGAAAATTTACAAGATCTTACTGAAAATGGCTAAATAGACATCCTGATGGCATATATGTGCATTGCATCCATAATATTGGAAAACTGTTATATCAGGGATTTACTGCATATGCAAATTTAATTGTCTATAACCATATTTGTGTTCATGCCTGACTGTGGTAAGAAAAATAAACTAAGCAGCATCATCAGCAGCAAACATTAATATTGTGCAGAGCACATGTGGGTAACCATAGGCCCATGGGCCAAACCAGGCATTTATTAAAAATTTGTATTATTTTTCTCGGGAAGTCAATACTCTAATTTATATGGTGAATTATTATTGTTTTGGCTTCAAGAATCTATTATTCAATGATTGTAATCTGTATTTTTGATTTTAAATACAAGTTGAACTTATTATGTATGTAGATTTGACATTTTTGAAGTGAATATGTAGCCTAAATAAAGGTGGAGAATCTCTTATATTGTCTGTTGGACCAAAAAGGTTGCCCATGCCTGGTATAAAGTTAACTGTGAGAATCAGCCTATTTATTTTTATTAGATGAAACAAGTGCTTCTCCCATTAGAGGTTGTGAAGATAATTATTGAGATTTACATAAATATTGAAAATTATTATGTAACTTCTAGTTTGTTTTAATATTTACTCCTATTGGTACTCATTGTGAAATGACTCAATGTTATTCAATAATTTTATGAAGACAAATTTTGTTTTGGTTACATTTTAGTAATTTTCTTTTAAACAGTATTTTTCCATAATAAACAGTAAACCCTAAATAAAATTTTGCTGCTCTTTTTGGGTTTCTGTATACTGTTACTATAAGATTACAACTAAAGACTAATTGTATTTGAGCCAATTGCTTTTATAACGCTGAGTGAGGGTCTTCAAAAACGTTTGTCTTGATAATGAATTGAAATAAAAAAGGTTTAAGAAGCCATGCTGTGAGCCTTCATTATTAATATTTGACTATCATCTTAATTTTTTAATTTCTGCCCTGTTTGGGTTTCTTCAGGCGAATGATTCGGTTTATTTTAGATTCCTATCTGGGACTTTTGGGGGTGGTGTCTACTATTGTAGGTGGTAGGGTCTTATTTTTATTTTATTTGTTTTTGTTGAGTGGTTGGCTATAGCTCGCTATGTCTGTTGGTGGTTATGAATTACAAACTAGGGGCATAATGTGAATGTTTACATAATAAATAAGTGGTGCTTCTATCAGTTCATTTTTGGTATGTATCCTCTTTGTGTTTTATTCTCACTTGAATTTATTTCCCCATGCTAGGATCTCTTTCATATGACTGTAGTAGGTTGTTTGATTATATTGAATTTGGTCTACTTCTTTATGTCTAAGGTAATGATGTTGATTGGATTGTTCTTCAAGGCAGCTATGTGAATAGAATATTGATGTTAGTTATTTTTAGTATATCTATCTGTGGGTTATTGAGTTATGTTTGTTAATAGAAATTTTGAGTGGTACTGGCATTTCATTTTTTTTCTATTCAATGATTCTGTTTCATGTTTCATCTGTTCAATTGGCAAAACTAAGGATTTCAAATTATCTATTTAGGCATAGGTGGCATGGAGTATCAATATTTTTTCATATGTGTGTTTGTTTTAATATTTTTTATTTTAGTCGATTTGAGATTATCACTCAGTCTCCAATGATATGTCAATAAATAAAATTAAAGACCCTACCACCTAGAATAGTAACCCCCCCCCTGAGTCCCAATCCGGAATCTAAAATGAACCGAATCATTCATCCGTGTTTCTGCCCTGTGTGGGCTTCTTCAGACTTGTTTATGCAGTGAATTCTCATTCCATTATATTGGTTTATATAATAGTTCCTATTAGGAGTTCTAATGCCTCCTTCACAAGCAACACTGAATCAAGATCTTATGATCTTGTTCAGTGTTGTAATTATTCTGGAGACTGATTTACCATGTTCACTAGTAAATATTTAGTGCATATAGAAGTGAATGTTACTTGATCAAATCTGATTAACCCCATTGCAATAAAACTGATTACCAAACATTGTTTATTTATTGTATTCATATTCCCAGTTTTTCTTACTTTCAAAAAAGAGAATGGCTCTATTTTTATTCTTCCTACATCAAAGGACAATGTTACTGTGCTTTCTAATGCAATTATTTATCTTCCTCATTCTTTCTTTTTTTTCTTTTTTTTCTTGAAAACAAAAATTTTTTTGGCCTTTCCAGTTTTTGAAAAAAAAATTGAACTTCCATTTTTCAAGATATAAATAATGAATGAAAAAAGATAGTCACAAAATTTCTTTTACAATGTGCTAAAACATGAATAACTGAGAAAATTCTCCTGTAAATTTTCTATATTAAATGACTAGTCAAAGGTTTGTTGCTAAAGTCATTTTGATATTTAATGTCTAAATCAATAATAGTAAAATTGAATTACTTTATGGTGGGATTCCTCATATACTGCAACAAATCAGTAGTGAACTCATTGTCATTTTTATTCAGCTATTACTCTTAACAAACTACACAAAAAATTGAGATTTAAAAAAAATCCAATGTCCTTAACTCCTATTATATCTACTATTTTCTTTTTTCACATTCTTGTACATCTTATTGAGTGAGCTAGAATAGCAGTTTACAATAGAGCACTTACCATTACTGAACTTTTGTTCAGACAATCTGATCTTTGTTATTGACATGTTTTGGCTCATTCATTCGTCAGCTTTCTTCAGATGTAAAATACAATGTTTGTTAGGAAAAAGTCTCCCTTCTCTCTCCAGTGATGCAAAGCAAGAAAATGGTATCAAACAGAAAACAGAGCACACTATTACAGGTTATGTTCTATATTGAGAATGGATCATCTGACCAAGTGTTGAAATTATCAATATTTCCTTTTTTAAATTTATTTAAAGGTCATTGTCTCTCATTGTGGGAGATATATTTGTATATAATGCTCCATGATGAAGCAGAGTGATGTAGAAATTCTCAATCAGATATCAGCTTATTTGCATAGTTGGCTGTTCTGAATAGACTAACAATTGATATCATCATATTTGAAGAATATTGTTGATTCTGCCTCTCCACGTGATATGTATAACTCCATGGTACTATAGAAAAAAAAAGAAATTGACCTGGAAGTTTTCCTCTAAAAGTGAAGAAAAAAGATATTCAGTGATAAGAATTGGAAAAAAACCCCAAAACTTGCTTGCTGGGTTAATTATGTATTTGTTATGATGTCAGTGGTTGGGGTTCAGGCCCAGATAAAAGCCAGGATTTTGTAGGCTGAATTTTAATGTTGGCACATTCTCTTGATTGATATGAATGGAGCTGAACGTTTAACAAAAATCTTATTTGCCCATTTTGCTCCATTCATGAGCAAGCAATAAAAATGCCAACCAAGAATATTTTGTATGTACCATGATGATTTAGTTGATAATCTCTGAATTTTTTTCATTTTCAGTGAGTCTCTTTTGAAGTACGTAAGAATGAT
>OY735231.1:42778023-42820523 GCA_963457665.1 Thysanoteuthis rhombus | reverse complement strand
TATCATCAAATAAATGTTTCAAGCAACATCTCAAACATTTCATTAATGATGCACTGATATTGTTTGAATTGCATTTATTTTTGTTCCATCCAAAAATGTAGTTTTGATCAGTAGACAAGTGTTTCATGCCAACATCCACCCAAATTTGTCTTATTTGTGGCCAACAGTTTCCCAACTTATCTTTTATTGTATTGCATATGATTAAACACTGCTCCTCACTACAGACCAGTTCAATGAATTGCTTGGTTTAGGTTATTCACATAGTCTGACATTTATCTGGACTTCACCCTAACCCCATCCAAACACTAGCTGTTCATAGTAAAAACTTGAAATTTTGCACACGCACTCCCCTCAGTGAGTGGGGAAAAAAAATTTTTTTTTTCTTTCTTTCTTTTAACCCCCCCCCCCAACAGGTTTTTATTGGAGGGTTCAAATTTCAATGAAATTTTGACAAATTAGTCTTTTGGCAGTGTCTGTTTTTTTCGTTATTGTTTTTATTGCTCATTTTCTCATTTTTTTAATTTTTTTAATTTCTTTATTTTTTTCATTTAATTTTTTTTTTTAATCCTAAATTTATGTTTTGAACCATACTGGTAATATTTTCATGAAGGTAATTTGATTTTATCTCCACCACTGCTAAATATATGCAGTAGAAAGCAGCATATATGGGTGTTGGTGATTCATAATTTCCCTTGGAATGCTCATTTTCTGTTTTATTCTATACTAGCAGGAAAGTGGCTGAGCAGTGCACGTTACTCATTGGAATGAGTCTCTTCCTTGGAAAGGGAAGGAAAAAGAAAGTAAAGTAAAGAGTCAGGGAAAATAAAAACATGAACAAATGAAAACTATTAATTTCAGATATTTCTACTGTCAATATTTTGCACGGTCAACAAGACCATGCCCTCCCCTTATGTTTTTCGGTTTTGTACTTTTTTTCTTTTTTTCTTAAATGAAAACGTTTTTCTTGAATTTTGCACATGTGACGAGACGAAGTTGAGTGAAAGATCAACACCCAGGTTTATAAACTGTCAATAGCTGAACAGATGAGGAAGCGGGGCAGGCAGATAACATGGGGCGAGGCAAATTAGCTATATTTAGGCTACTTAAATTTGTTCCGGGTTGAGTGGATGAAAAGTTCTGTTTGATTTTTTTTACGTGTTTTTAAGGTGATGGGTGCATCTTAATTGAACTTATAGTCTTGTATGTTTGGTTTTCAAATAATGATAATTCAACTATTTTATTTTTGCAACATTCTATAATAACTTGACAGATTAACTGGGTGGATAATTAGCTATGTAACAGATTCATATGTAATTAATTCTGTCATTTTTATGACCACTGTGCTAGCTAGGATTCCAGTGCTTTGGTTTTTAAACGAAGATCTGAGTTTTTGATAACTGTGTTTTGTTAGTTTTTTACTTCCAAATGGAATGAAATCCAGGTAAAGTAAATAAATAGCGGTTACTGCTTCAGCCATCTGTTCCTGTGTTCCATGTATTACATTACTACTTACAAGCCTGGTTTGTGATCTGTGAATTAGAGGTGACAAACACTGGAAATGGCATCACTCTCTTCAGCCTGCATTATTTTACCCATAACTGTGGAATAGATGGCTCCATGCCTTTCCCAAGGGCATTAGTACAAAGTGAATACAAACTGACTCTGGGGAAGTTTGAACTTAGCCTGCCGATTCTATTCTATGGACTTTCATCTGCTTGGTCACCCTGCACCTCCAGTCTGTGAATGAATATTTGATTCAGTTTATCTTACACTTTTCACTTTTTTTTTTTTTTTTTTTTTTTCTTAATCTTTTTAAATTCAAAACTTTTTGCAAACAAAAAAAAATGACTGAAAATCAATGCCAAGTTTTATTTCATAGTTACATTGTAAATAGAATCCTCTTAGTAAAGCCTAAAATCTTTTCATAAAATCTAAAAATGTACTTTGAGATATATCAAAAATATGCTTACTTCTGGATTTGGTGAGGATTGATGAAAATTACAGCCTGCATAAATAAACACTAACTCATAAATTCTCCATTTGCCAAATTTAAGTTTTTTTCCATGTGCTTTGCACTTGACCAGAAAGCTTCAGAAACTTCACAATAAAAAAATTTGTGCTTGTTGAAAACTTGGAAATTTCTTGACCCCTGCTACCTGGGGTATCTGGTATCGCCTGGGATACTGTAATTGTAATTTAGACAAAATAGCACAACATATTTATTCCTACAGATCACAGCAAATGAATAAAAGATGTTCTACATTATTTCCACCTGAAAAAGTATCATTTTACTGAAAAATGTGCTGGACTAAACAAAACGAATGATGTAGTTCTTTAGGGTAGACGACCATTGTGCTTCTGCTATTGAATGCCAGTATGAAAAGGTTGTTCAGGAATCCAACTCTAGAACAGCCTATGTAAAGCTAACCATAAAGTAGCCTTGATGATATTTGGGATAAGCTGCTTGACAGCTAGGCAAGTTCCATTGCCCAACTTGGGATGAGCTATCCCAATTTTTAATCGAAGGCTGTCGGGAAGAACACAAGGCAGTTGAAAAAACGAGTTGGTGTTTCATTAATATTAATCCATAAAAGACAACTCCATCTTGTATGAAAGCGTGTATGTGTGTCTTTGGGAAAAACGCTTAGCACTAAAAGAATTAATTTTTTCTTGAAAAATCTTTGCCATATCCGAGGAGAAATATTGGAAAAAATTTTCATGTAAGAATCTTTTGTTTCCAATGTTTTAGAACCAAAGATAGGCTTGAGAATGACCTCTGGTAACTTCCAAAGTTAGCCAGCCTATTTGAAAAGTCTGTTATAAAAAATTCTCCATGCCGAATATTAGATCAATAGGCCTAGTAGTTTTAGTGTGAAAGAGGCTTGGACAAACAAACAAAAGGGTCAAATTTAGTATAGATAAATAGATAACAAGGAAAGAGAAGTAACTTCTGTGGTCATAGACATACTATGAAATCTAACATAGTTATGATTTGAAAAACATTGAAAATGATTCTCTTTCTGACAAGATGTTGATAGAAAATGGTCACTAGTATATCAACTAGATTGGTTAATTCTAGGAATGACAGATACAAATATGATACTATTCATTGCAACCCATATAACTCGGGTGATTCCAAATCTTACAAAAACCCCATCCTTTTTTTTTTTTTTTTCAATCTTGTTGGATATTATTCTCTTGAAGAATGCTGTAGAATAGATCTACCAGAATGTATCATAAACCACTATCAACAATCCAGGCCAAATTTGGAATTTTACTGTTTGACTATAGGTTAAAGACCAATGTGGTCATGTAGGTTAAAAAAAAACAAAAACTGTCCTTTGAATCATTTAGTAAATGAATAGACTAATTTTAATTAAAAGAGAATGAAAAGAAGATAAATATTTCATCAATTGTCCCTCCTCTATCCAACTTCTTTTAACTCTTTATGTCATAAACCATTTGATATCACTTATTGATAGTGGAACTCTTTTGTGGCAGAGCAAAGTTTCTAAAATTATTATGTCATGAAAAATTTGCCTGAAGTTGAAACGTGGTAAATTTGTTCTTCAGCTATTCCCCTTGTTAACATATAAATTTCTTTGATGTAATTGAGTTAGTGGTTGTGGAACAACTATCAGACTTTTTATTGAGCAGCAGTAGTGGGATGCAAGAGAGACTTCCTAAAAATGAATAATGACAATGTTACTTCTGAGAAGTTTGTAGCTTACCTTATTATATATGAGCTATTGTCACTTTTTTGTTCGTTTGTGTAGCTCTGTTTTCTGACATACTAAAGCAAATCTATATATATATATATATATATATATATATATATATATATAAAATTTACGTTATCCTGCTGAGATTGAGATTTGCAATCAAGAGGTGGACAGGCAAGTGAGTTATCCTCTGGGCTAGACTTCCTCTGTTTGATAATATTCTAAAATTTTAGTTGAATCAGGCAACTGACTAAGCAAGCAGCAGGTGCTTGGAAGAATTTAAAAAAAACAAACCCAACATAATGGAAGAAGAATCTGATCTATCTGATAACTAATATTTGATACTTTTGTTGGCTCATGCCTTTTCTTTGCAAAAACTACAAGATCAATTGAACTGATATATGGTATAGAAAATCAATAAAAATAGGCTTCCTGAAGGTTTGCCTATCTTCGGTTCTAAACATCAGAAAAAAGTAATTTTACCATTCATTTTTATTTCAAATGGCACTCACATTTCTTACATTAGAATCAATTCTTGAACAAGTATTGGTATTTTTGGCTGGTCATTGCTTTTTTGGCAATGTGAAAATGTTAGATGTGTTAGTTTTTTGTGGTCAAGTCCGTGGAGAGTTTTGTTTCTCCCATTACCCTTTCTCAGTGTTAAAAATCCAATGTTGTTCATTTTTAATGTAAAGAAGCTTCTCTCTACATTATTCAGTTCATAGTGATTGTAACATGGTGCTGGGGTGAAGCTAAATCAAGTCATTTTTTAATAAAAACTTGTAAGTAATTCTATTGGGGGGGGGGGGGTTGAAGTATCATAAACCATTCTAATTTTTTTTACTTCTATTTAGTTTTCAGTAAGGCCATCTGATCACTGCTTCAGTAAGGCCATCAACTATGACAGTCGTCGGACAATGCATATAGGAAGATTTTCATTTGTGTAAATTGAAGTCTTTCCATTTGTTGTGTTTGGTTGAGTAAGAAGGAATAAATAACTTATTTTTCACTGTTGTCTAATTTGAGGTTCTGTTTTCCCCAGGCAATGCCAGGTATCCCTGCTAGTAATAGATGAAGTATTGTTCTTATTCTGGTTTGCGGCAGCTGTCTTTGCATTTTGAACAGCAAAAAAGCAAATTGATTTCCATTGTTTTAAATGAGCTTAAATCATCGATATCATTTAAAAAGAAAAACAAGAAAAAAGTGACCATTTCAAATGATTACAAAAATAAGAATAAACAAACTCTTATCTTGTTAATTTCATCCTGATGATAAATTTAGCATTTCTACTCAATAGACGTTTGGAGTGGGGGTTAAAACAAAAAGGCTGGAGAAAATTGTTTTTAAAGGGTTTTACAGGAGATTTACAATGTTATTATAATGCCTAAGTAGAACATGCTTAGTGCCTGTGTACACATCTTCATGATTATATATAATTGATTAAGGGGTTTAAAGTGAAGGAAGAATTTTTCCTGAATTAAATTGAAAAGTTTTTGAGGAAAAAAAATGCATTTTTAAACAAAGTAGTGAACATTAGTTGAATAGGTATTCAGCTAGTTCTAGCTTATACTAAAAAGTTTTATTGTAAAAATATTTAAAATTCCTGTTATCTACAGATACATATTGAAAAAAAACAAACAACTACATATACCCGTATATATTTACAATATATATATCTATTATGATACTGAATAAGATGGTTCCTGAAAAGCTTTTTGTCTGACACTCTTTAGAGGATGGAATGTTGGGAAGTAATCCAGATTTTAAAAATATTGAAAAAGAATTTTAGAATCACATCACAACATTCTTATATCCTGGTATCTTTGATGGTCTTTCTAAAAGTACTTGAGATATAATCAATTTAATTAATGATTCAATACTGTGTCGTGATGTGAGTTCAAATCTTGAAAACAATTTTTTTCAAATCTGGATTACTTTCTGATGTTTCATTGTCTGAAGTGTATCAAACGAAAGAAGCTTTTCAAGAATTAGTTTGTATAGTGTCATATATATATATATATATATATATATATGTATATATATGTTTTGTGTGTGGTTGCTTCTGCTAATTACGGTACTAAGATATATATTTGTATAAGTTATTCATATATAACTTGAATTCTGTCATTTTTGATGAGTAATATGTTAGTTATGAATATTTCTTTTTTTTTTTTAAATCCTTTATTAAAACCTGAATTATTAAAATAAATCTGAAGGTTGAAAGAATATCTTCATATCTTGGAGAAACATGAGTTTTTTTTTTGTTGTTTTGGTTTTTTTTTGGGTTGGTAGAATATTGCAAACATTACATTGAAAAGTATTTTTTACTGGTCTACAGATTTCCTTAGAATAATTGTAGGTCAAGAGACTTATGGTTGACATATGGTTGACTTGTATTTCAATGCTGAGTGAAATCAGTTTTATTCCTTTTGAAAATAACTGATACAAGGTTGTGTAGTAGCAGCCAGTGAATTTTAAACATTGATAATCTGATATTTACTGCAAGTATTCATAAAATTAGTTATATTTTATTACACTGTCATTGAAAACTGGTAAATTTTATTCTAAATGTTATCCATTCTATTTAGATTAAACACAGATAATACTTTCAAGTCCCCATTTCTATAAGTTAAGATTTACATTTTTTTTCTTTGAAAATCCACTTCAGAAGTATGCATTTTTCAAAATGATTTTCTTGTTAAGCTGACTCCATGGTTGCCAATTTGGATATTTTTATAAAATGATATTACAAATTCATAAAAAAGTTTCTTAAGTTATATGTGTACAAGTTATCCATGGTGGGGGGTGGGTCAAATTATGATATAGGGAAGGGGGAGGATTTAGTTGATAACTGATCATGTTAGAACAAATATCTAGATATGCAAATTTAGTCATCCACCTGGGAATGCTTATAAATGAAAAGCTTGCTTACTTACTTTGCAAAAATCTTGCAAATGTAAATGATTAGTGGTAAAAAATATTAAATTCCATGGCAACTAGCTGAGTTTGACATATAGATTTAATATTCTCATACATAGGAATTGCTATTTAGAAAACGGAAGTGAATAGCATGGAATATTCCTAGCCTATGTTACAGGTATATCTACCTAGAAAAACAAAAGCATGGTGCCTTAAAAGGCTACAAAGACACTTATTGCTCTATAATTCTTTGAAAATGCTATTAAATCCCAAACTTTTTTCTTGAAAGTTGCAAGCAATTACATTTCTCCTTATTCTGTCGTAACTGGGGGTAGATGGGAATGGTCATTTGAGGTGAGCGGTAGCAATATGATTTTTCACATAACGGCTCCTAAAGTTTATGAACATGGATTTTGAGTTTGCAAGTTTAGTATGTTATAAGAAGTAAATATCTCATCCTTACTACTTAGAACAGAAAATCTGCATAGAACCCAATTACCCATAGTAATTGAATGGTAAACAGGTGCCAAAAAAAGTGCTGTCTTAATATCTTTTGGTGTGTGCAGGAAATTTGTCTATGAGATTATAACTTTCAATATCCTGTGAAAATTTTTAAAAAATGTAAGTAAATAATAAAACATAAAAAATGAAACAAAAAGTCAGTTGTGAAATTGCTGAACTAAATCAATACAAACATTGTTTGAGATTTTATGTAAAATATTTTGGCAAGTTTCTGTTTCAAGTACATTTCTTTAAAAGTGAGGATCACTTGACAAAAGGGCTTTTTTCATAATTTTAGATTCAACTACACAACCCTGTGACCCTTTGGATCACTCTTGAGTGGAAAGTAGTACCATCTGATGTGGCCAGTACGGACATCAAATTTGAAGGATTTATTGTATAAGTTTGCTGATATATAAATCAATAAGTGAGACTACTCTACAATCAGAATTTGATATTTATTACCAGTGTTCCTTGTAAGCTATTTGATCAGGCACAAAAAAAATTATGCTGCCCTCAAATTTTGAAAGATAAAATATATAATGAAATAAAAGGTTAATTTTTTAAACTACTTGGCCAAAAAGACAATTGGTGTTATTGCACTTGATCTTAGTTGAATTATTTGATTGCTGGTTTATGCAAAGATTATTTTGAGTATAAATTGGTGCATAAAAAAAAGAAAGAATGTGAGATTAAATAATAATGAATATTTATTTATTTAATCCTAAGTGGAAATCAACACACTGAATAAATCATTTCTTTAGTACAATTACTTGAGGCAAAAAATCAATGATCATCTCAAAGGGAAGAATATTTTTCCCCTCCTTTAAATTCATCTCATCCAGTTAATCTCCCTATATAAATGCCATTGTCTTTTTTTTGTGCATCTGTTCATCTCTCACGCTATTCCAAGCAGATATATAAAATTAAGAAACACTTAATTTGATCGCCTGACATAGTCCGTAGTAGACTGATGGCATATGCATGAGATGCTACTGCTACAAAGATAAAATGGATCAGTATTTCAAGCCTGGAGTAGTCATTCAGTCACGCTAAAATACCAACACAAAAACTGGTTTCTGCTTTTCTCACTTTGTTGCTTTGTTATCGTAATACATCCAAAATGTTAATTGTGATTTTTGATGGATTCATTGCTAGTCTATCTATATCTATGTCTGTGGCTTTGTAACATACAAGATGTTGCTACAGTTATATCCAAAAGCGGAGATACACCTTTTATATTTTGCATACATAACCCAAAAATATGATCAAATAAATTGCGTGGAAAGAAAAATGACTTCTGCATACTTAGAGCAAGTTTCAGGTGTTATTTAGAGTCTCTGTACATTAAATGGGGGATCAGTTTTCTATACTAAAGTAGAATAAAAATTCACAACTTTTTATAAAAATATTTTAAAATGTTTTGCAATAGTTCAAATATCTTCACTATAAGAAGAATCTCAGGAAAAAGTTGCTTTTAATTTAGTGTTATAAAAAAGGTGATATTTTGATAAGTGAATGTGGCCCTCCCATTGAGCAACAAAAGTTGCAGAGGTGTTTTTCTTATTTCATTTATACTAATAGAATAACATATGCTGCCCATTTACACAAAGATTCAATGTTTTATTTTTTTCTACTTTTGAGCAACACGTTCAGTAATTTATCATGAGTTCTGTTACTTTTCCTGTGACCTTTTTTTCTTGACAATTGGGACACCATCATATGATGTGCAACACTTCTAGTAATATATAAAGAAAGCATACATCCATATTTTATAATTGCATGTTTATACTGTACATCTGGGTGTTTATAAAAATCTTCATTTCAAATCCTATTAAGCTTTTTTGGTATAGAAAAACAAACCACCACCTAATCCTCAACCAGGCAGATACAATTGAGATTATCTCTATTTCTTCTTTTCTCCTCCTCCCACTAACCTGCTCTTCTCTCTTCCCCATGATTTATGAGGGTAGAAGCTTATCTAGATTATGACATTTCTTTTTTTCCTTTCTCCTCTTCTGATCTTATACAAGAGTATTCATGTCTTTATGCAGTATATTTTTGTTGCTTCATCCCTTGAGATAGTATTAAAATGAATTTTTGATAACTTCTATTAGATGATCTACATTATATAGCCTATAAATTGCATTAGAAAAGAAGGTCTATGGCTGTGTCAGTTAATTTGTTTGATTGGGACATGTTTTTCCAACTCCATCTGACCAGATGTGCATGTGTAAAGCTACCAATCTTAAATTAGGATTTTAAAAAGTCTTGTCATGATTAGTGATCTGAAGTAGGCTGCATCCCGGTACCTATGGCTATGCTTTTCTTTCTCGTGTTGAAGTATAAAATTGACGTTGTCCAGATCTTGCTTCTCTTTCCTCTTTTGATCTACCAAGAAAACATCATCAATTCGTCTGATTATATCTATCAAAATTTGCATAAGTATATAACTTTGTATCATTTTAAGTCCTCTCATCAGTGTATGTTTTTATTGTGTGTATGTGTGTGTATAGGGGTATACATTTAAAAAAGAAAGCCTATTGAATATGGACTATTCCTATGTTCAATTATACCACAATCCTTCTTTTGTAGCAAAAAAGAGAGTTTTCTCCTTTTCATTAAAGAAAGAAGTAGTCAAGTTCTAGATCCCTGCCTTAGTTTCTTACTTTTTTTATCTTTATGCCTCATGATGTGATATCTATTTCAAATTCCCTAGAATTTACATGGAGATACACTCTTCCCCCAATCTAAGATTTTGGTATTATCTTGGAAACTCTTATGTTGGTTAGTATGGAATTACTAGTTTGTGAGATAGTTGATAGTATCAAGGAAACACTTTTAGTTTATTTTCCATTTTACTCTTTCTTTTTAAATTTCTATTTTGTAATATTTCTCATTTTACTCCTTTATTCTTTGGTTTGCTTCAAAGTAACTGAAAGATACAAGGTTTTGTAGCCAACTATAATGCTGTGTTTATACCAAATAACCATTGCTTGAAATACCTATGGTCACTTGAAATGGCTATTTATAACAAAAAAATAATTTCAACTTGTAAAATATTTGTGCCATCGACAAAAAATTAAATAAATATTTGAATGACAAAATGATTCCTTGGTTGAATGATTACAAGGCAATATGGCTTTTGTGGTTTGTCTCTGAAGATCATTTTATATTGACCTAATTTAGAAGGGATTGTTACATTTCAATGAACTGTTTTTTAAGCAAATTAGTTTTACACTGATAACATCTTTCAAAGAAAATCACTAGGAAAGTATCTGAATGTGGAAATTCTGATGGCGTTCAAGATAAAAAAAATATAGTTTGAATTCAGTCGATAAAATCTTAATTCAAACTATGTATTTTATCTTGAATTAGTATTTGTACATGTTCATTTTCAAAATGTTTTTTTCTGTTTGAACTTTCTTCATTGACTTTAATCTCAGTGAAATAATTGATTCTACTTCTTAATTATCAGCTGTTGAACCTTCTCATTGATCAAAGCAATTTCTGATATTTCTTCTTTTTTTTGTCTTTTCAGAATTGACCTGCATATAATAATCATGCCCCGAATCAAAGTGCTTTACAGGCCATTTTAAAAAAAAAAAAAGAATATCAGCTAAGAGTTGCAGTCCATTGTCTTTCGGACTCTCTTAACTCCTCCCCATTTGCCCTTGAAATCCTCAACTTTCGTGATCAGCTGTACATTTGATATGGCCAGCGGTACCAAGAGCCACAATCCTCATGGACTCCGACAGATTGGTTTGGATCAAATATGGGATGACCTTAAAGAAGGCATTGAACAAATTTACCGAAGAGAAAACATGGCAAAGAGCAGATATATTCAGCTCTATACGTATCCTTTGACACTATTCTCAAGGCCTTTTCTTTAAAAGCCTTCTATACTTGATAGAATTATAGAGGGAATTATAATGAAGATATTAAAAAGGGCTTTATTATATCCTACTATTCTACTTGACTAGTTACTGTACATGAACAATTCTTAGGATTCAGTTTTCTTTGGCATTTTAAGCCCTATATATTTTGGAAATATACCAAACTATGCAGTTTTCTTGATGAGAAAAAAAAATTCAAGCAAAATACATGGAAGTTTCTATTTATGAAGACAAGACATGTTCAGGATGGGTGTGAGTTAATTTCCATGGTATCAAATGCAACATGAAGTTACAGCTAGTAGAAACTTATAAAATTCATTTTTTATTTAGTCTGAATTAATCTTATATGTAGAAAGAGTTGAGTAACTTTATCAGCATAAATTTGAATATGTGGCTTGATATCTTTAAAATCTTAAATTAGTAATTATAAAAGATTTTAGTGTGCGTCATTCCTTTTTTCTTTGAGTCTAACGTAAGCATAGCCAAAACTGCTGCTGCTATTTGGTGTCAGTTCAATTATCTCCCTTTTTTATTTTAGGTAAATGAATATCAATTTTATGGTTAGTATCTCTTGAAACTATTGAATTATTTTGCATTTTATACTTAATGTATGCAAATTAGCTATCTTAGCAAGATGTTTACATGAAGCTAAGTATATAATGCCATCAATGGTGCTCTTTTAGATGTTCTTTCTTTGGTACTATATTTATAAAAATTGGAATGATACTGAAAAGATTCTATATATTGAAGAAAATGTTCTCATTACTAGCCAAATAACTTGATTAGTTCTACTAATCCTTTTAGGCTATATTTTGTGGTTCTAATTTGTCCTTTTGTAACAATTCAGTTTTTGTTTTTCCATTTTTGAATGGAATCTACAAGTTCATAACTCATTTAGCCCTTTGTGTGCCTTGAAATACCTTGAAACAAATTGTTTTGTTGAAATTAAATTTCCTGTACTTTTCATGTTTGACATTGTTTTGTTGTTAATCCTTTATGTTGTTCCCAGTCATGTATATAATTACTGCACAAGTGTGCATGGGTCCACTAGTCAGGGACAGCAACCAAGAACACCAACTGGCAAAAAAGTGAAACAACCTACTGGAGGGGCACATTTTGTAGGCCTGGAACTTTACAAAAGGTTGAAAGAATACCTTAAAAGCTATTTAGTAAAGTTATTAAAGGTATGTCCTTTTTTTTTTTTTTTTTTCTATTTTTTTCTTTATTTCTCTTGGATAAAAGCAAGATTTGTATTTGTTTATTCAAAATAATGATTCCAGATATTGGAAAGTTATTCTCACTGTATAACATCTGACAATGAACTTAAATTCGTTATCTATGAATTTATCTTTGTCGATCAACTCCTAGTGTCATAAACCATCTGATACTGCTTCTAATTGACAGTGAGAATTTTCAAGGATAGAAATTTTTTTAAAGTGTGTGTGGGTGGGTACAGTTAGGGACATAACATTCCAGATTTGATTGAATTGCAAAAGAACGTATCCAGAGTCTTCACTGGATGATATCATACGTCACCAGTCTACAAACATGAACAAATATGATTTGTTCAATCTACTTCAAATTTTGGTTTATTTCCAATGTTGAATATTTTAATTAATTTTGACTAATTTGATCTTAATTTTTATCGCAACTTTGATTCTGACTGTAATTCCAGGGCAACCAGTATTATTTCCTTACCCTCAGGGGTGAAGTTGGGGATGTAGGAGGCTTCCGCCATCAATTAGGGTATTTATTATGTATTATCTGTAGTATTATAAATAATTAATAAAAAGCATATGTGGTATCCATACAAAGAGTGTCAGGTCGGTCATTTTCAAATACTTTTAGACTTTTTTGGACAAAAAACTTTCCTTTCACTTCTGACCCCTTGAAGTGTATGTATGGGGGTATCCCTTAAGGTGTGAGGGGGTCTGTAATTATTACTGATCCCTCAAAGAGAAGGAAAGATCTATCTCTTCAGACCTATTTAAAGGAAAGTTTTCTCACTTTTATCCCTTGAAAGTTAAAAAATCTCATCTCCATTCTCGACCTCTTTTGGTAGGTAAAAAAAAAGTCTCTGCTCATTTTTGACCCTTGAAGAGGTTGGGGCGGGGCTCTATAAATTCTTTGAAAATTCATTTATGAACATTTAAAATAAGGTGTTGATATTAGATAGAAAGAAGGTTCCATTTTAGGAAACCCTTTTAAAAATCATTTACAGATAGCTGAAGTAACTGTCTTGGAAAAAAAATTCCTTTTGAACCAAGAAATACTTTAACTCTCAGGCATATAAAAGTTTCCATTCATTTTTTAACCTCTATTGAGGAAAAAAACTTTCCTCTACCTCTGATTGCTCTAAGGGGAAAATGAAGGTTACCTTCACTTCTGGACCCTTAAAGGTAAAAGAGGAAAACATCTTTCACTTTTCTCCTCTTTAATTGGGGTGGGGATCTTCCATTGATATTGACTCCTGAGAGGTAGGAAAAGTGTCCCTACTCTTTTGACATCTTGAACTGTGAATAAATATCCCTGAAAAAAAGATTAAATTTCCAATTCCTCTTTGACTGTCTTTATTGACACCTAAAAAGTCAAGAATGTTTAAGAATGTCTGGCAATTTTGGTTGGGCTGTTCCTATGTTTATTTTTTTCTATTTGTTTCTTTTTATTTATTTTTTAAGATTTTATTTATTTTTTAAGATTTTATTTATTTTTTAAGATTTTATTTATTTTTTAAGATTTTATTTATTTTTTAAGATTTTTTTTTTTTTTCTAATTTTATTTATTTTTTAAAATTTTATTTATCTTTTTAAATTTATTTATTTTTTTTAAATTTTTTTAATATTTTGATTTATTTATATTTTAGTTACTTATTTTTTTAGTTACTTATTTTTTTTAGTTACTTTTTTTTTTAGTTACTTATTTTTTTTAGTTACTTTTTTTTTTTTAGTTACTTATTTTTTTTAGTTACTTATTTTTTTTAGTTACTTATTTTTTTAGTTACTTATTTTTTTTAGTTACTTATTTTTTTTAGTTACTTATTTTTTTAGTTACTTATTTTTTTTAGTTACTTATTTTTTTTAGTTACTTATTTTTTTTAGTTACTTATTTTTTTTAGTTACTTATTTTTTTTAGTTACTTATTTTTTTTAGTTACTTATTTTTTTTAGTTACTTATTTTTTTTAGTTACTTATTTATTTTGTTTATTTTATTTTTTTTAGTGTGTGATAAACAAATCCACACACATATATATATATATATATATCCACACTGAAGAGTTGTAATACAACAAATCAATTGTCTGTGGATGACACTATTATTAATCATATATATATATATATATATATGAGAGAAGAGATTCAAAAGCAAAAAATCTGTCACTTTTGAGAGAAAGCTATCCAATCACCCTTAGATATTTTCTTTTCGTTTTAGACCTGTTGAAGAATCAATGGATAAACATAAAAAATATACATGTATGTATATATAATATATATATGGATGATAATTGAGTTCTCACTTTGGTATTATACCTAACTTGTATTAGAACCCAAGTAGGCATGCCCAAGACATATGGTAAATTATATTTATCTGCCATTGTGTCTTTAGTAGAAGATTAGTGGTGTACAGCCAAAAGAGACTGTCTTCACCTCTTGAAGCCTGGAAACCAACTACCTAATAGGGACTTTTTTGGTAGTACGTTCATTAGCTGTGTTCTTCAATGGTTGTGTCCAGCCATATGTATTTTCATTGTAGCATCTTAATATCAAAGGACGGGGATAATAGATAACATTATTAAAGCATCCTGTCCCCTAAGACACACTCCCAGATAGATGGCCATTGATGGTTGGATGTGTCAGCTAAGAAACTTCATGACCACCATCTTGGCTGGATGCAAGTCCACCAAAGGGATACCTCTACTCTAATCACACAACTCGGAGTGTACTCAATTAGCTGCTGAGTGCTCAGGGAAATTCATCCAGATGACGAGTCATCCGCATTCTGCTCTTACCAGCAATCAATCCTGGGACCTTGTGTGTGGAAGGCAAACATGCTAACCATTACATAATCTGAGAGAACTTATTATAACAATGAATTTGAATCAAGAATTGAATGCTACATCTTAACAGGCTTCAATAATAGAATGAATCATTACAAGATTTGAGATCAACTAAATCAAAACAGTATTCTTGAGATTTTAGTGTCCAATCTAGGAACCTTATTTATTTGACGGGTTGAAATTTTTTTCTTTTCTCTTCATTCAGGGTCTTGGTCAATTTGAAGATTACATGAAACTTGATTGAACTTTTTAAATGCCATAAAGAATTATTCCTGAAAATTGGATTGATAGGTTTATATAATTTCTCGTTGTTTCAGGATAGCAAAGATCTGCTGGATGAAAACGTTCTAAAATTTTATACCAAACAATGGGAAGACTATCAGTTCTCCAGCAAAGTTTTAAATGGCGTGTGTGCTTATCTAAACAGACACTGGGTTCGCCGAGAGTGTGATGAAGGAACTAAAGGAATTTATGAAATTTACTCGGTGAGTAAAATTTCTTCAATTTGTTGCCAGCAAGTATGAATATTGAAAATGAAATCATAAGCCATTTTGTTGTTGCAATAATCTCAGTTATTTCATGAACAGCTTTGTCAAATAACAGTGGGTCATGGGATTATGAAAGGTCTTGCAGCAATTTTTTAAACCTTATGAACACTTGAACAAAAAACTTATTCATTTATAAAATTTTGGAGATAATTATTAATGTTAAGAATATCAAAATTATAGCTAAAATTATGAAAGTTGATACGAAAAAGTTTATATAAAAATGCGCAAATTATTATAACAATAAGCATTCAACGCATACATTTTTCTTTGGGTTAAAGATTATTTGATAAAAAGATTTGGTAACTTTTATTATTAATTTTGTATTAGATGAATTATTGTAGGATGTATTAATTTTGATTACTATAAAAATGAAGGTAGATACTAAAACTTGATCCAATGGGCTAGTAATTTTTGTTTTTGATATAAATCAAAGTTGCTATTTAAAAAAGAGTGATGTTGTACTAAAAATGAAGCCCCTTACCATCTACAGCAACAACATTCCTGATTCTTAATTATTACTCTTGATTAGGTTGAGTTTCAAGTAATTTATTCCAGTGAATCTTCACTGACTTGAATTCTTTTCAGATGATGAGATTTAGGAAGCTGTATAACTATTTATCAATCATTTCAGACTCCATTTGAAAGAGTATTGTGCTTAATAATATTGGTAGTTTTTGTAATCCCTTTATAATAACTTAGGACCAGCATTTGCTGATAATGTTTTGATAACTATGTGATAGTAATCTGTATTGAAGATTGGCACAGCATATCATCTATTGTTATTGATTTTATGAATGATTGGCTGTTGTGATGAAAGCAATACATAATGAATGATTTGAAATTGGATTGGTAGGTTTTACTATTTTGAAAAAAATTCTGTTCACTACAAAAGATTTTCAAGTAAATAGGTCAAGTGCAAGTGAAAAGCTCGAATTCAGATATTTTTAAAGATTATTTTTTTTGTTTCTTTACCTTTGAACTGTTTGGTATTCCCCGTCTCAGCTTTTAGCCTAAAATGTTCTGATTGTTTTTATTTCTTGCTTTGACAAACATTCAGTTGGGATTTCCATTCAAAGCCTGTAAACCACTTATGATGCTACTGGCAGTGATTCTTTTGCAAATGGCAACTTGATTTTGTCGGCCATAGTACCAGGTATTGTCAGTTGACAAGGAGTGGAGGATAGCCAGGTATTGCTCACTAACCGGCAGGTATGGGTTTGAGACATCTGGTGTGATTGGTTCATAAGTGTGTGTCAATGGCAGAGGCAACACGTTCTCCATAGTGACAGCGGGAGTAGACAAGGTTGACCGTTGAAATGAAAAGCCGAAAGGAAATTGAAAAAAAAAATGACTGCTTTGAATTCATTTCATTATAATGCCCTCCATTGTTTGAAATGAGTTGATAGAATAACTGCTTGTGGGGTGGGGGGAATGCTGACTATCATCTGATGAATGGACTGTTTTATAATATATGCCATTATATAACAAGTAAATTTTGCCAGTGCAAACAAGATATTTGAATGTAAAAGAAAATGTAAGCATTGTGTACCCATTAGATGCTTGAAAATTATCCAAAACATTAAGATGATGTGATGTGGCAGAACTAGTGTGAAGTTGTAGCATATATCTTGGGGACTATTTTAGAATGTTATTCTTGAATATATTATAAATGTTTCTTTACTGTTGTTTTGGTTCTATCCATAGCTGGGGGGTTCCCCTTAATTTAAAGTTGGATGATATCTTCTCTTGGCTCTATAGTGAATTATTGGGATTATTGCTGCTACTTTTATAAATTGCTAATTGTTTTTTGTTTTTTTTATATCTCTATTGAATTCGAGTTGTTACAAAATATTTTTATTCATGCATATTGTATTTAGTTAACAATAAACATGTTTAGGGAGTTCTCCATATATTCCTGTGGTCTTGTGCCAGTCTCATTATCTATTGATAATAAACTTGTTATTAAATGCTTTTTTACAGTTGGCCTTAATCACATGGCGAGACAACTTATTCAAACCATTGAACAAGCAGGTTACCAATGCAGTTTTGGCTCTCATTAAGAGAGAAAGGCATGGAGAGACCATCAACACATGGCTAGTTAGTGGAGTCATCAACAGCTATGGTAAGGGAACTCTTCTATATTGGCTGTCTACATTGTTATACATCAATTTGTCTCTCCTCTTTCTTTTTAGTATATTATGATGAGGTAAGGTAAGTCAGTATCATCCCAAGTGATATATCTTTTTGTTCTTATGTAACAATTCTAAAGCTATTGTATGTTTTGTCCATAAAAAAGTGAAACAGTCTATTTTTGTTAAACCTTACTGAAACCTTAACTCCTCTGTCCTTAGAATGATATAGCTTACCAGCAACATGATATTTCCCTTATTTGTATTGATGTGCATTATCAAAGTGGATCTATAAAGTAAGGATATTGATCAGGCGTCTGAGGTGCCTCAAGAGTTACGATTGTTTAGATATTTTTCTTTTATTTCTTGTTATTGATAGGCGGAGTGGAGTTGGAAGTAATGTTGAGCTACTTGAGTGGCAAAAAATTTTCTCTCTCTGGGAATTAAAACTTGAATACAAGTCAAATTTTTTCAATAAAAAAAGAATTGCCTAAAATTGGAAATTCTGCTCACACTCAATAAATAGTCCAGTTGTAGGGTTATTAAGGCTTAGGTTAATTAGTTAGCATCTGACTCCATAATTAAATCTTATTCCCTCTAAATTAAATGTAAATATTCATTTTTGTGTGGAGTGATATAGTATTGACTTCAGTTTGTTGTCATTCTTGGCGTACTGTTCTGCTGCTGCTTTCTTAGCCAGTTGTTTGAAGAGGTAAGTTTTGTATGATTATTTTTTCATAATTATATTAACGTAATTTTGTTGAATCGAATTGGTGTCTGAAGTACCAGAATTTTTGTAGTCACACGTTTTGTTTACTGTCTTTGCAGCCCATGTTGATAAGTTGGGCTGTTAATCTGATGTTTCATCCATGATTTTGTATCAATAAATTTGAAAGGGGAAGCATTTGTGCTCTTAAATAATGAAAATAGTGGGACACTTTGATTATTGCAAATTTGAGAGAATTCTAAATTGTTTCAGTTGTAAAGAAAATATATGATGGGAAACATGAGCAGTGAAATTCTAGAAGAAGTCAAATTTGCCTAAGAAATATTTTTTTTCTCATCAGAAGAACAGTAGAATAAATTCTTTACTAGATTAATGAAAGGGGAAATAGTCCTCTGTAGATTTATCACTGTATCTGCTGATGTATCAGTTGACTTTTTAAACATAAAGAATTGTCCGTAATGGATCATATTAGTCCCTATGAATTTGAGTCTGATGGGCACAGTGCTGCCTTATGTTGGAGAATCAACTTAAACTTCTTAGTTTTGGAGTCGAGTTGTATTTGAGAATACATCAAGTAAAATCATTCACCCTAAATATCATGAATGTTGTTTGTTTTTCAGTGGCTCTTGGCCTTAATGAAGATGACCCCACTGCTAAGGGTCCAACGCTGAGTGTATATAAAGAACACTTCGAACACCCATTCTTGGCAGATACTGGAAGGTTTTATGCTGGAGAAAGTGCAGAATTTTTGGTGCAGAATCCTGTTACAGAATACATGAAAAAAGTAAGTGTTATTGTTCTAAACCAATTATAAACTTCTTTCATTCAACAATAATTGGAAATCTTAGGAACTTGAAGAGTTTGATACTATTTTTAACTTAAGATGGATAATGAAACTTGGTTTTATTTTTCTTAATATTGTTGTTTTGCATTAGAGTGCCCACATGACCTTATTTAGTTAGTTTATTAAGACATCTGTCCTTACAAATATTGCATGATGCTTTAATACTCTAGTGTTTCAAAGTTTATTTTTTAGTCTTTCACCATCTAAAAATATATAAGTTGGCTCAAAATAATATGGATTAACTGAAAATACATGTATGTGATCTTGTTTTATAGAATATATATGTAAAATGTTTTCAGCATTTATCATCAAGCTGTCCTTTTGTAAAGTTTCCATTACGTTATCTCTATCTTCACAAGCAAGGTTGTGTTCCTCTCTTGATCTTTTAGAACTAATGAAATTTGCAATCAATATCTCCGGTCCATTTACCAAATTCCCTTCTTCATTCGGTGTTTCATTAACATGATTGCACATTGTGATTCTAGGCAGAGACCAGGCTTATGGAAGAGGCTAAGAGAGTCCAGCTTTACCTCCATGAAAGCACACAAGATGGACTTGCCAAAGTCTGTGAAAAGACCCTTATAGAAAAACATCTGGAGACATTCCATGTTGAGTTCCAAAATTTACTTGATGATGACAAACATGCTGGTAAGTTTTATTATTTTAGAGAAGAGAAACTATTTTAAAGCAGCCTGAATTTATTGATTTTTAAAGACTATGAAAAAAACATGTTAATTGAGTTGAATGTTTTTTGCATGCTCCGTAATGAGAACCGAAGAAACTGCTAAAATATCAAGAAGTATATTTTCATGTTCAATATAAAATCAGAAGAAAAAAATGTGCTAAAAATACTCTATACAATAAGTTATCCTATTTTGAAGATAACTGAATTCAGATTTTGTTGAAGAGAAAGAAAAAAAAAAACTATCATGCCAGGATATTTAGGACTAGAGTTGGATTAAATTCTACTCATTTGAATCTTCATTGAAGAAACAATTTACATATTCCTGCTGTAATTTTATTTATTTATTTTTGTTAGAAAATTGTACTATTTTAATTTACAAATCAATAACTTCAGAAAGTGGAGAAAAAGAGTCAAGCATATCACATGGATTGTAAATATTCTATTATCCATAATGAATGAATATAACCTGAGATTTTTATTCTAAAATGATCGTGTTGTATCTTGTAAATATGTTAAATTAGTGGATGATGAAAAGTTCAAAGAAATACTTCATTGAAATATAACCTAAGTGAAGAGTTTTTTTTCTTTAATTTCTAGATTTAGGGCGAATGTATCAGCTTGTCTCAAGGATACAGGATGGTTTGGGAGAGTTGAGGTCTTTTCTTGAGACTCACATTTACAATCAAGGACTTGCTGCTATTGAAAAATGTGGAGAATCAGCTGTTAATGTAAGCTGTGAATTTTTCTCATCTTTGAATTAAGAATTGTAAGTTTTTCTCTTATTTGAATATGATATATTTTGGTGGCGGAGACCGCACTTGAAGCAGCCAAAAAACAAGGTTGTCCTATTGGCTGGATAAGAAAATGGTGTCTAAAAATTGAGCTGCAACCATGGAATTCTTATTGTCTTATCTGAAGGTCACCTTATCCACCAAAATATACAGTATATATTTCTTTTAAAGTAATGGTAAATTAAGAATTTGAAAAGTTTTGACAGTGATTATCTTTTTAAGCAAATGAGTTTTAAAACAATGGATATAACTTGAAATGCTTCATTTCCTTTCGAACAATTTCTGAAGGTTTAAAGAGTTGTCTTCCTTATAAATTTGCTCCTATATGTATGAAACATTGCTTGTGAAAAAATTCTATAGATTGAGATCCCCCCCCCTCTCTCTCTCTCTCTCTCTCTCTCTCTCTCCAGAATGCTTTAAACCAGAAGTATTTTAGATATTGGGATATTTACGGCACAGGTTTCTGGCCCAATCTTCGGAATCAAAGTGTAGTATCTGCTCCACGGCATAGACCGAGGAGTCGGTACTGACGCTTGTCCGTTGAGTGGGCCGGAGTTTGTGTGCAGGGTATCAAAGACCGAGTGCGCCGGTGCAAACGTTGGCCAATGAGGTTATACCGAGGCTGCGTTTGCTAAGCGCAACGGGAGGCCTTTGGATTCGTCCTTAGGTTCTCCCATCATTACTCGGCCCAGCTTTCGCAGGTAACTGCGTCGGCTGGAGCCATTTTTTGGCGGTAAGTTACTGTTTCTTCCCACGTTAAGCCCGACCTTGTGTCAGATATTGCTGCGGTGGGACAGTGATTAAATACATACATCATATGATACATTATGGGGATGGTGGGGGGCTCTAATCCAAGGGGAGCAATCTTGGGTCTTATATATATTCTTTCTTTCAGTTTGTATTTTATACAAAAAAAAGTGATTTTTGTTCATGAAGAAGTTTTAATTATTTTAAAAATTGTTTTATTACATTTTTTTATGGTTAAATGAAATATTTTTGTATTCTGACACTGTAAGGGAAAGTATTACTGATTTAGAAAAGAGGTGACAATAGCGAAATCAATAAATACAAGAAGTTCTCAGCTTGAGGAATGATGTCAGTTCTTGGCCCAACCCACTTCCTGTAACCTTAGATAGATAATAATGCAAATTGTTGCTGGATCCTGTGCATATTTTTTAATTTGTTTCTTGGATCAAGAAATTTTCAGCACTACTTTGTATGTCGGTCTTGCACTGACAATCGGCCTCATCTCTCGTATTTGAATCGTAATACAGTGAGGGTCAAGCATGGAATTTTCCACTCATGACGTCATGTTGGTTTCAAAAAGTTTTGGATTTTGGAACATTTCGTGTTTCACATAAGGGCTACTCACAAATGAACAAAATTCACTTGGTGTTAACAGCTCTTTTATCTTATTTCTCACTTTTTTGTTCTCATCTTAGAGACTTGGATGGGTTTTGAATCTGTGAGCAAATTCACAGATCATCTTTTGATCCTTGGTGAACCGTGATGCATTGTAATTTCTTTTGCATTTTGATACTGAAAAGAATATAGTGTTTGTATCAGTAAATCAGATTCAACCTTCCCCAATCCAATGTGGATTAATTTATTTTATCTAATGTTACTTATGATAACTCTAATACTCTTAAGCTTGTGTGACTGCAAATGAAAAATGTGGAAGTTGAAAGGTTTTCTTCTGCTGATTTAAAAAAAAAATGCATGAAAATGTTGATTTCTATCAAATTGAAATTTGACACCATTTTTCTTGTAGGATCCCAAAATTTATGTTCAGACAATACTTGACGTCCACAAAAAGTACAATGCTCTTGTGCAAACAGCATTTAACAATGATGCTGGATTTGTTGCTGCATTAGACATGGTGTGTATTGCTTTTATTTCAGTCTTTCTGATTTGCTTTACATTTACACACTTAGCGAATGTATGACAGCTCCTATGTATGCATGTACGTGTGTGTGTGTGTGTGTATATATATGTGTGTGTGTGTGTGTATATATATGTGTGTGTGTGTGTGTATATATATGTGTGTGTGTGTGTGTATATATGTGTGTGTGTGTGTGTATATATGTGTGTGTGTGTGTATATATGTGTGTGTGTGTGTGTATATATGTGTGTGTGTGTGTGTATATATGTGTGTGTGTGTGTATATATATGTGTGTGTGTGTGTATATATATGTGTGTGTATATGTGTGTGTGTGTATATATGTGTGTGTGTGTGTGTGTATATATATGTGTGTGTGTGTGTGTGTGTGTATATATATATATATTCAGTTAGCTCTCCAATTCTGAGTATTCCTATTTTGTGCATCTGCTTATTTGTGAATTTACCATCAATAATTGAGTGGGGGTTTTTCGGTTTTTTGGGGTTCTTTTTTAAAATTTTGCTGAAGCTGCAAAAGACCATATATAATGATCACAGACTGGAAAATCTAAAGATAGATAAAAATATTCAACAAGTGACAAAAACTTGTTTATTATTCTATTTTCTTTATTACTATAAGTACTGAATACTGTACAAAAATTGATTATGAAAATTATTATTATTTTATTTTATTTCATTTTTTTGAGTGTGTGGCATAATTAAAAAAAACTGCAAATGACACATAATAGTGAAATCTAGGCAAAGACAAAACATTTATCAATCATAAAAGCAGTTTTATGTGTATGGTATATTACTGTTATATTACTTTGAATTAATGTGGAAAGAATTATTCATGAAATTGGAACTTCACAACTGTCCTTGTTGTTCTGAAATATTTTTTACTTGGATAGTTCTTAATTTAATGGTTTTTATGCCTGAAGGTACCTGTCTGATGTCAAATGAAATTCATTGGTAAATAATATAAAACTGGTTTAGATGTTTTGACATAATTCTTCATTTTTCTTGCTTTCATCAAGCATAAAAAGAATAACTTCCTGGAGCTCGATTCTTCAGCTTACTAAAAAAAAACCCATTGTTCTTCATGTATTCACTATGCTTAGTAAATACTCAATAGTCATAATTGTGGAGTACTTGAGTTTTGATCTTGCTACTCAGTGGTAATGGTCTGCTAAATTAGCTAGCTAGCCAGCCATACTCCTTGCCATAAAATCTTAGTATTAACAATTGTCAAAGTTTTAAACAAATTTGAAATTATCATGAATTTGATACTGTCATTTAACAATTAAAAAAACATCACAATTAGTTGAAATACAAATAAGAATGTTTTTTAAAAGAAGTAATGAAAGATTTCATAAATTTTCCAGAATATAATTGAATATTTCTTCCAAGCATTTTGTTTATACCCTTCCAGTTTTTCTGATAATAATTTTCTGATGTGTTGATTTCTTTCTTCTTCTAGGCTTGTGGTCAATTTATTAATGATAATTATGTGACTAAGAAAGAAAACTCCTCTTCAGGAAAGTCTCCTGAATTATTAGCAAGATACTGTGATCTTTTGCTCAGAAAAAGGTACGGCTAATTTGCTTTGCCTGGAAAGACCAGCATGTTATTTAAATTTATCTTTTCATTTTTCTATTGTTCAATCATCAAAAATATGTCATAAGTATTTTGATATTGAAAACAACCTATATCTAACTAGTAAGTATACATTTATATAAATTGTTATTTTTGTATTTGAAGATCATATTCAACAAAAATAGATTTTTTTTTTCTCTCTTTTTCCCTTTTACTGTGCTTTTAAAATTTGGAATTTATGGCCAAATGATATATTGCACTGGAGCTTGAAATTGTTATTAATCTATGAAGTATATTAAAAATACATTTTCTTACCTTATTTAAGCAAATCAGAAGATGTGATTGTTTTTTTTATTTGTAGTTGTAAAGAAAGATTGATTATCAGCTAGCCATTTTCAGAGGCTGATTCCATAAAAAAAATATTTCTTATGTGTATGATGAAAGAATACACTAGTTTAATAACCAGTAATGACTTTTGACTAAGAAGCATTTTGATGTCACCTACAGAGTGGTGGTAAGCCTGTGTGTGTGCAGAGCCACCCTGATGTATAAGCTAACTAAGCAGCTTCATAAGGCATGGCCACCAAAGGGCCCCCAAGAGGCATTCTGGGGACCCGGAATCAAATTATGCTTACAGGCCCCATTAGGGCTTGACCAACATCCATTTATTGAAAAATCATAGTTGAAAAATGTTCACTTATCATTCTGTTACTTGGAATGTATTGTATTTTATTCAATATTTTTTTTTGGCACAAATATTTTCAATGCTTTCAGTTCTAAGAATCCAGAAGAAGCAGAATTGGAGGAAACTTTAAATAAAGTGGTAAGTTGTTCACTAATTTATTTTTTTTAAAAATTGACCCAAATATTTTTGTAAAATGAAATAATTCTAATCTTAACCCTTCCACTGAAAAAAAATGCTCACAGAATGTTTTTTTTCTCTTGGTAGATGGTTGTCTTTAAGTACATTGAAGATAAAGATGTTTTCCAGAAATTCTACAGCAAAATGTTGGCCAGAAGATTGGTACTGCACATGTCTGCTAGTGATGATGCTGAAGCAAGCATGATATCCAAATTGAAGGTAATTGAAAAAATGGTTCTATTATTGATTTTTTAAAATTCCAGAAGACTGCATTCCTTTTCACATTCACACTTTTCTCATTCCTTAATCCAATTCCTATTGCTTAACTGAGGAAATCAAAATTAATGGCAGCTTATTTCTGTCTCTCCCATTATATGATAGCTTCCACTTGACTATCAACTACTGGACTGAGATTCAGTCAGTTTTAATGCACATTTCATGCAAAAATTACAATTTCAATCGTGATTATTTTATTTCTCTACGATAAATGATATTCACTTTTCCTTAAGTATGTTCAGGTAAGTGAAATACTGGAAGACTTGCAGTTTTGGTAAGATTTTACAATTTTATTTTGTACTTGAACATTGTTTTTGTATAGAGCGGATTATGTATTTAAAAAAATATTAGAAGTATTTGCCCTTTTGGCATTATGCAATACCAACTTGTGAATACTCCCACTAGCTACTTTGGTATTCAAGAAAATACTTTTTAAAAAAAATCATGAGTTTTGTTCAATGTTTCTAATGCTGATAACAGGAACATAGAATTTTATTCTAAGTTTGACCTTTCATTTTGATAATTTGAATCATGACAGAAGCTTTGTTTATGTATTAAAAGTTAAAGTAAATCTTCTTCTTGTTGTTTTCAGCAAGCTTGTGGCTTTGAATATACCTCCAAACTTCAGCGCATGTTCCAAGACATTGGAGTCAGTAAAGACCTAAATGAGAGATTTAAGAAGCATCTACAGGCATCATCTCAGCCTTTAGACAGTGAGTATTTACACAATCAACTCTATTTTCGGTCTCTCAGGAATATTGACAAAAAGAATCTTTCATCAGAACGAGAATTATTTTTTCTATTTATTTTTGTCCTCCTGTGAAGAAGCCAAAAAATTTAATTCATATAGTTTTTCAGTAAGAATATACCTGAGCTGTTGAAATAATTCTTCTTTCTAACGATATTAATTTTTTCAAAATGCAAATACCTAAAGATATAAATTCTAATTCAAACTTGATTTGTGGAATATTTTTACTTCCTAAACTCAAACTTGGTGATAGGGAACCAGAACACTTTATCATATTTTGGTAGTTTTATATTTATGAATAAATATTGCCACTCTGTGATAGTTTTGTCAGTGAACTAAACATCACATGGGATCTCGTTAGATCATTGGCTGAAAAGATCAATGATTGAAAAAATAAAAAACATTGATGTGATTGAAAATTCCTTTTCTTCATTAAAAGAATCAGAATTCAGAAGACATGGATTGAATTTTTTTTTTTTTTTTTTTTAAGACAAAATTGCGCTGTTGTTTTTTTGTTGTTTTTTTCAAAAGTCAGATTGAATGTTTGGATTGAAATGCACACTTCAAATATTAATTTTTCTGGTTTACTTGCACAGTTTCTGATTTTACTAATTTTTTTGTAGTCGATTTTAGCATACAAGTTCTCAGCTCAGGATCCTGGCCATTTCAACAAACTGGGTCTTTCAATTTGCCAGTGGAAGTAAGTCATGTTTTGTTTTTTTTGTTTTTTTTCTCCTTTTGAGCAATTTGAATAGTTATGACAATCTAATCCAGACCAGAGGCTGGTTTTTGCATTTCGTACATACAAATTTTTACTTATAAAGTATATTCATTGTGTATCAAAATATCCTTTATTATTACTAAGTCCATAGAGGGAGATTTTTGACTTGACTTTCAAAGGTTTACAGTGCTGTGAAGGATATTTTGAATATGCTTATATTTATAATTTGAAATCATGGTCAATTTTTGAGGGTTATTCATGTTGAAGAGAAAATTCCATTTCTATACTATAAGATGGATGGCTTAGTATAGTTAAGCTAAAAATGTCCCCGTATTTTTTATCTTTCATGAATAAATTTTCTGATAGAAATATTGTCGATTGTTGAGTTTTTCTTTTCCCTTTTTTCTATTTCCAGCTTGAAAGGAGTTTCCAACGTTTCACCACATTCTATAGCAGCCAACACAGTGGACGCAAATTGAATTGGCTTTACCACCTTTCAAAAGGAGAGTTAGTTACCAGTTGTTTCAAAAACAAATATACTCTCCAGGTAACTAATCTTTTGAACAAAAGATAGTTTTATATTTGTGGACTTGCATTATTTTTGGCTTTTAAAATTTTATTGTATTTTCAAGTTTGCACTTGAATGCTTTTGTTTTTTTTTCTGGAAAAACTAAAAAAAATCTGAATATCAATTTCCTATATTACATTTCCATTAACTTTTACTGAATAGTATTTATCTTTTTAGTTGCTCTTAAAACAGGCATTAAAATAACTCTACTTTTTACATATTGATGTATGACTTTTTATTTTAAGGCGTCCACTTTTCAAATGGCTTGTTTACTCCAGTACAATTCAACCAATGTTTTGACTGTTCAGCAGTTATGTGAAAGTACACAAATTAAATTTGTGAGTATTTTTATCATTTGTATTGTGAAAAAGAATTATCAATTTGTCAGCAAATACATTCACTGTTTCAGTATAAGAAAAGATGAAATAGATTTTCTTCCTTGCTTCCTTCATAGATTATGTTCATCCTGAAGTGACTTCTGCATGAAAAACACAATTTATAAAAGTGATACTCCTAAGTTATTTTTAATTTGATTCTGAAATTAGTTGCTGAACCTGTTGACTTAATAACTGATGATTTTAGTGTAACTCCAACTAAAAAATATACAAAGATGTGCCATCTATGGCTTCTGTATTAAGTATTAGTTTGCAATAGATGAAATTAGGTATGCCAATATTTTGTTGGGGGTGGTAATTGAGATGGACACTATGAATGGCTGATAGTTGCTGGATTTTTACGGATCAAATGATACTATTCTCAATCTAAAAATACTGTTTATGGCAATATGGCATGTAATTAGGATTAGTAGGTGGTTAGGTTTGGATTATTAGATTGGTTTAAAAATTAATCTTTTAACTGCAACTTTAACATTAATCCCTAAATCATAACCTTTCGAGTTAGTTTTAGTAAAATACAATTTCAAATGTTCATAGTTTTTTGCTTTCATTTTTTTCCATAGAATTTCTTCTAGTCACTTTTAGCCATTCAAAAATGGCCATTTTCAGAATGTTGGTAACTTATAAATCGGCTGAATGTTCAATCTCACCAATCCCGAAGAATAACCTTTTATTATGTTTGATCATTTTTATTTTGATAACTCAAGATAAGGTTTGATTTTTGTCAACATTCAGAATATGATTAAAAGCTTATTTATCCTCTTTAAAAGGTCATTGAAATGTTGTATGATTTCTGTACAATTTGAAGTTTCAGCAGAGAGATAGTGCCTTTTCCATAAAAGGATTGTAAGGGATGAAATTAACTCTAAAAAATGTTTTTTAGTCATCAATAGTCAAATAGATTTCTGTTATAACATGCATTCCTTATTGTACCTCTTTTAATCTCAGAACAGTGTTCCCCAAACTTTTTCAGAAGCCCCCCCCCAGCTTTACATTATGTCATATCTTGTATAAATTTGATCATGTTAGAAACACAAAGCAGTATTTATGTTGAAAACAAAAAGACATAGTATGGAAACTAACCAGATATGCATAATTTTTCTCTTTTTAGGACACACTTGTCCAGGTTTTGAAAATTCTGCTGAAGACTAAACTGCTTATGACAGATGCTGATGATGATAATGATTTGCAACTCACCTCACAGCTAGCCTTTTTCAGTGATTATAAAAAGTAAGTACAGCCTTACTATTATTTTATCAAACAATAGATTCCCCTGCCTAATCCACTGGCTCACAGAAGACAATTTAGCATTTGTCTGTGTGGAGTACATTTGTTGAATACACCCTTTTTGCTAGTATACCAGAGCTTGCATCAATTCAAAACATTGAGAATTTAGTTTTCATCTTCTTATTCATCAAAGATAAATTTTGACCTACAAATTTTCATTTTTTTTTTTTCTTTCTCCTCGGGTTCAGTTATCCCTAATTTATTGTCAGTTAAATCCTCAGTTAAATTCTAGTCTTTTCTGATAATGTTTGCTGTTGTAACTTCCAGATTTTTGCTAAACAGAAAAATTGTTGTTTGTGGTATGTCTCACTGAAAAATCTGTTATCAGACTTGTGTAGCTAAACGATTAATCTCCTCAAAGGAGGCAAGAAGTGAGTCTTGCTTTTTCCATATTAATAAATATTTCCCTTTATTTCATTTTGTAATAATAAAAGATATTCCTGTGAACTAGAGAAAATAAGCACGAGCTGGAATGACATTTTTTTTTTCTCATTATCACTAGCCAACTTTCATATTCCAATAGGCATGTGTGTATATAGAAACAGCTTTATTCACAGCCATGAGTGTTTGTGATTGTATACTTTATGCTCATATAATGTTTTGTCTTTTATTTTGTTTTTCCCCCAGTAAAAAATTACGTGTAAATATCAATGTTCCTATGAAGACAGAAGAGAAAATTGAACATGAGACTACACATAAAAATATTGAAGAAGATAGGAAACTTCTCATTCAGGTAAAATTGGCTTCATTCTCATTTATAAGTCCTAAACATGATCATTGAAAGAGATTTATAATTTGAATAAAATTCTGCTGAAGATACAGAAATGGCTCTCTTCCCGGCTGATTTCTCAAGTGACTTTTTTCATTTAACAGTCTGAATTTTTTTTGCCTTCTTATAATGTACTTTATGTAATATAGAATGATGAACTAGAACAAAGAAAATTAGGTAAAGATCTTCAAGAACATCAATTTTCCGAAAAATAATGAAATAATAAATTGGCCTCTTGATGAAAAATTTGTATTTGATTTGGTGAAAGTGTCTTTGAGATTAATGAGTTAAGTGGTCATTATTTCCAAAAGTTATTGTGTATTTCATAAAAATTTATAAGAAACTACCTGGGGTACCCGGCTCTACCCGAGAAAAAACCTTTAGATGTGAGAACAGTTGCATGCAAATGATATTTTACAGAAATTTCATAAAAATCCCAGCCTGGAATGCTTTATAATTTCTCTTGAAACTGAGAATTCATTTGATCACTTGATGTAAGTAGTTTGCAAGTCAGTCGAATTTAGGATTTAAATTGTGGCCATGTTTCATTCTTGCTTTTGAGTTAGATGAAGACTTGGTGTTTTTGCTCTGAGAAAAAACGTGTTTTATTGTTAGTTAAGGGTGAGATTCCTGAAAATTTTTTGCCAAAATGGCATAATTCACATGTCCTATGACAAATCAAAAGTAAGGGTGCAGTTCAGCATTGTAGGTATGTGTAAATAGAATTAAATATTTCCTTTCTGAAAACTGACAAATTTCCAAAAGATTTGAAGGTCTAAAAATTTTAAACATGAAAAAAAAAGTAAAATTTCTTCCATCAAAAATTTAAAATTGGTTCCCCAATTGTATTTACATCTTTGGACACTGATGTATGGTTGGTCTCATTTCTTTAGTGATTAAGTTAGTTTGTTTTTTTATGAGCACAAACACAGACCCAATAGCCATCAATAGTTTAATTTTTGTAAATTCTGCCTTAAAACGTGTTGTACATCAATTGTGATTTGCTGATTTTAGATTGGCCTTTGTTTTTCTTCTGTGATCCCTAACTGGTTGGGCCAGCACACATTCCAAGGCAGACGTATGAAACCTCTGATATAATGTTATAAGCACTGAGGGAAAGGAATTCTCATCCATGGTTACCTATGATGAATTTAAATAAAAATATTTCCAGAAGTTTCAAAGGTTTAATAGTCTGAAAGCACTTGAAATTAGGAGGAAAAAAATAGTACTTAATATAATATATAGACAGCAATAATTGTATCAGCTCAGAAAAGGAAATCAGTTTTCCAGTGACAAATGGAAAATATGGGTCTACCTAAGCATTATTTATAACTGCATTGTGAATAGACCTCCCCACCTCTCTAAAACCTGAAAAAAATGATTTTTTTCAAAACTGACAAATTTCCGTGTGGTGTGAAGGTTATATTGTTTGAAATCGTATAAAATTGAAAAAATTTCAATCACAGAGTTTGAACTAAGTTCACCACTTCTATCTTCCTGATTATTTGATTGCATTGTGTTCTTTTGGTCCACTAGGAATTAACAAGAAGCAAATTTTTTTTCTTGGTCATCACTCATTTCTTCTGTAGAGGTATCGGTTGATTCTATGAATGTGGGTTTTTGAAAGATTGAAATGTGTGATGCTTATTATTAAGTGACCATATGTAGTTGTTGGGTTACCAGATCTGGACAGAAGGGGAGATAATCTGATCTTTTTCTCCGGGACTTAGCCAACACAGGCATTGGAATAGCATTGAATTTGGAAATCGAATGAGTCCTGAGACAGAGGTTCAACACTATCCTCTTGAAACTGGTCCATCTCAAGAGATTAGTATTGGAACTCGAGCATCAAGCAATTATGAAGGCATTGTTGGGTACGTCTCTGAGATGAAACTCGGATTATCTCCTTTCCTACTCAAGTCTGGCAACCCTTCACAGTTGCTGTGTCCAACAAATCTTTTGATATTTTTAATTCCAGGCGGCCATCGTGAGAATCATGAAGATGAGGAAAGAATTGAAGCATACGAATCTCTTGTCAGAAGTCTGTTTGCAGCTGTCCTCTCGTTTCAAGCCGAAGATTTCTGTTATCAAGGTTGCTTTCTTAACATTTCATTTGATCATCATTATCATGAAACGTGTAAAAATACAGATATCATGTACTGCTAATAATCATCTGCAGATTTTATTTTTATTTATGTGATACTTTCAAGATTTTCAATTATGCTTTTCTTTTTCTTGTCTGGAAAGAAGTTTGCTTTCTCCCCTTTTACATGTTGCAGAAAATTTCATTAAAATTTCGAAATAAATCTTTTTTGTGGAGCCTGTTATGTAGTATTGAAAAGGTATTTTATTCCATTTTACGTGTGTAACCTGAGGTGAAACTTATTCTGTTATGTGATAGAAAAAGGTTACTGCAGATAAGAATACTGTTTTGTGTCAAGTTTTGAATTACTTTTTGTGGCCACCATTGATACATATGCAACTCTCAAGGAGATACATCTTCTTGTGGCAGCATATCTCTTATTTATAAGTATATTCTTTTTGCACACCAAATTCATGTTTTCCAACATGATCTCTTACCTTGTCAATGCACTTGAATCAGTGGTGAATATAATCACATTGATCAAAATTCAGCTAAAAAGTATTTACTCATCTGTATAATATATTTAAAGACTTCTGACAAACTTTTTTTCTCTTTGTGAATAAAATTTTTGTTTCTTTTTCAGAAATGCATAGACATTTTAATTGAAAAGGAATATTTGGAAAGAGTTGATGGGCAAAAAGATGTGTACAGTTATTTGGCCTAAAACCTGCTGACAGGTCCCATAAAAGAAGATGTGTTCTTTATTTGGAGCCCAGCAAGTGAGTGTGTCCTCCTGTTGGTCAGTTGATCACTGACAAAAGAGGTTACAGACTGAAGATTTGAAGAAAATGAAAAACAAGAAGGAAATGAACTCATAAAATTATCTGCTGCTGTTTCTGGAAAGCAACACTGGCTGATGTCAGATCACAAAACAGCTATTATTGTGTATGAATATATACATACACTAGCATATATGCCATGGTGTGCAGGCTTGCATCCTTATAATCGACCTTAAAGGGTGAAACTGGCAGGACCATTTCTACATCATTTGGTTTTTGAAATTTATGAATTTTTTTTTTTTAACAATAAAATTGGGAAAAAAGGAGTTAATTGAAAAACCAACTCTGCAAACTATCAATCAGTAAGGGGTGTGGTGTTGGAGCTTGTATTTTGTGTCTTAATTCAAATCATTCTTCTCATCCACCTCTTTTTCTATTGGACTAATCCTTCCATTTAAGTGTTATCGTGTTTTTCTGGATGGGGGAGATAAAAAAAAAAGTGGAACTGTATTAAGTGAAGTCATTTGTATTGATTTCTTGAAGGCCCTTATATCAAAGAGCAACTAATCTCTGAATTTTTGTTCAAAATCATTTGATGCCAGACAGAATGAAAAGATTAACAAAGAAAAAAGGCTTCTTCAGAAATATTTGCTCTTTGATCGGAAATGGTTAAACAGAATAATTTACAAATGAAAAAAAATGTTCCAAATTTTTCTTTGAAGAATCCTTTTCTGAACTTCATTACCAAAAACTGCAAACAAAAAACCTGCAAAAACACTTGAAAATCTACTTTAATGCCAAAACTGGTGGGAGATCAACACTTTGATAAAAGCCAATTGAGATCTGCCAAGTTGAGAGTCTATGATTCTCTATTCCATTGATGTACTGTGATGTCTTTTACTTGGGTTTGGGGAAGGGAGCAGAAGGAACCAATTCTTTGTTCAACCTCCCTTCTCCTCCACATAACCAGACCCTCACCTTTTTTTTATTTATTATTGTGAAAGAATGAAGAAAAAAGCAACAACAAACACCCAACAAAAATGTTATTTCAAGTGTACCGGTTTGCATGATGCAGCTCCCAACAGAAATGGACAAAAGAAAAGAGGGGGTGTAAATTTGCATAAGAGCAATTATGTTTGAATGTTTTATCAAGGCCTTTCCCCTCCACCCCGCTCCCTCCACATCTTGGATTAAGAGACACACTTCTTCTTGAATATTAAAAATGGAAAAAAAAAAAAGAAAAAAAAAGCTTCCTTGCTGACTCTGATCCCAGTCACACGGCTTCATTCACAGAAAGCTTTTGAAAGAGTGGAATAAGTGGATGTTCTGAGAAATCAGTTGAACAGTGATGAGTCTGAAGAATGCCCCCAGCTTTTATGATAGCTTGCTGCTATGTTCTTCATTGTAAAACAATGTGACTTCAGTTGGGGATGGACAAAGTGGAAAAAAAAGAAAAAAAAAAAAAAAAAATTGGGAAAACTCTGGAAAAAAAAAATCAAAAACAAAAAAAAAAACCTCACAAAACAAAGTACCACCGCCTTAGACTTAGTTCTCCATCTCCAAGTTGTAAATATTCAGTTTATTTTGTATGCTTTTTCACACTTCTGATTTGGGCATATTTTTTTTGTAAAAAGAAAAGGGAAAAATCCTTTCCTCTTTCAATTTCTATTGTTTATGCTGTGAGAAAGAAACCTTTTTTGTGTTGGGGAAATTCAGATGAGCTTGAATTATAAAAAAAAATAGATAATGAATAAAGATAACAGTTTTTTATGCTTTAAATATTCAAAAACAGTTGTATAATTTGATGAATTTTTCATGTTTTGCCGTAAGTTTTAAATTTCAAGAAATAATGGGATGGTCGGCTGAATTTCAGTTGTGAGATGCGAAAAGGAATGGAGTGAAAGAGAAAACCTGTATGTTTCCAAGAGCTTTCTATGTATTGGAAGGTGGTGGCCACCGCAGTTGTTTATGGAGGAGTGGACTGAGGAGAAGGGGGTTTTTGGGAGAAAAAAAACATCCAGAATGGAGGAAGAAAATCAGGTGCCTTCTCTCCTGCTTCTCCATACTTATATAACAAGTGTGTGTGTTTTGTTTGTTCGTTTGCTTTTTTTTTTTTTTTTCTTTTTTTTTTTTTTTTACACGCACACACTTGCACGTCAAATTACTTGAAAAAGACTGAATCAAAAAAAAGTTAAATTTGTCACTGGTGGGGGTTGCTTAACTTTCTTCCTCAAAAGAAAAGAAAAAAAAACCTGTGATGATGCAGAGAAGAGAAAAAGCAAATTAGGAATAGTTTCAATCTGCCTCTCGCGTGGTCAGCTACAATAATGTTAAAAAAAAGTTTCAAAGGTTATGGTATAATGTGAAAAACTCCAATGTCAAGGTTATGTGATGAAAGTGCTGTGTTTTTAGGGAATAAGCTGTTGAGAATAAATTCTTTCATTTTATTTCATATCTTGCTTTCACTTTTATTCATTTGGTTACACCCCGCACCCCCTGGAACACTTTGCCACCCACTTTGTGAGTTTTTGTTTGTTTTTTTGGTTTTTGTTGTTTTTTTTTTCCAATCATCTTCTTCCAGGCACACATTATTTTGGAACAAGTTATCTTCTGGCTTTCTCTTATGTAGATTTTCTTTCCTTAACCAGTAATTATTTCATTTTATAATTTTGTAAGAAAACCATTTTTGCTTTTTATCACTTCACTATCTTGAATAGTGAAAGTGACGATCAATTTTTCCTCACCCAATTTTTAGATTAAAAATTATTTTCACCCCCAATCTGATCTGTTCTTCTAAAGAAACCCAACTGTTGAAGAATATAAAAAGTTTTGTTGCTTCTATGTTTTATGTATATTTTGCTTTCTGCAAAATATATGTAAAATGTAAGCTTTTAGTTATTCTTATAATCTGAGACGAATTTCAACTTCTGAACTTCTCACAAAAAATTCAATAAAACTCTTACAGCTGTAAAATCTTTTTTGTACTTTCTGATGGCAAGTTTGTGGCATTTTATTTCAGGTTGAAATATTGTGAATCTATTGAAGGAAGGTACTCTGCTGTCAAATGACATTCAATTATTTAAAAAAATTGAATACAACCATCATTCTATTGGAGTCATTTTCATAATTGCTATTTACTTTGGAGACTTTTCTTTTTTTCTTTCAAAAAGTATTGATTATAAATCTGAAATTTAACTCATTGTTTTGTAAATTCATTCTTTTTGCTAAACCTAATGACCCATCCAAAATTAAATTGGCATCAACGTTATCTCAAGGTCGAATACGGAGGTGTTTTAATGTAGAATATCGTCAAAATTTGTGGGTTACTTTCAAAAATATTTCCAGTTCACTAGTGAATTTTTGTGGTCATTTTCCCTAAATACAGTTGATATTTGTCTTGAAATAATTTTTTTTTCTTTTTCTCCCAAGAATAGCAGAACTTCAAGTTTTGTTATTCTTGGGAGAAAAAATGTATGAAAAGCATCCACATGAATTATGGAAAGGATTCCTAATTGATAAGCTTGGTGGCAATGAAACATAATGACTGCTACCTGTTCAGAAATGTCAATTACATGATTTGAAGAGGAAAACATCCATGAAAACAATGTTGTACTGAAGATGGGACTGCAAGACAAGTATTCCACTTGAACATCAATAGGCAATGAACCGTCTGGAATATAGGGAGACTACAAAATATAACAATGGTAGATTTGTCTTTCTGATACAATTACCCAGAGTAATTGCTAAAATAGATAAAAATTGTGTGTTGAAGATGGTTGTTGATCTGGTAGTGTTCCTGAACAGTTTGTTTTCTTGGTAGTTTGGGTCACCATTAGAATGAATAAGTGAGAACAATTAGTTTTAAGATTTATAAACATTCAATGATGGAGACGATAGATAGTAGTTGTATGATGCATCAATTCTAAACAAAATTAATTGAAAAGAGAAGATGAAATGTGCACTATGAGAAAATGGCGTCCAAGTATAGATATTGAAAAGGGAGTTTTATGACTGCTTACTGCAGATGGGTTAGTGTGACATCTGGACTTGAACTTGGGTGTGGAATACTAAAAGACAGCTGGAAATGACTTGCCCTTTTTTCTTTTCTTTTTTTTTTAAATTTTGTATAAACTTCTTTTCTGCACTACTTCATGGAAAGAAATATATCAACAAATCAGGTTTGGTTTATGAATTTAAGGATTATGAAAAGAATATAATTGGTAACACTAAAACTTGGATTGATTTTAGGCTTGCAGCCTTCTCTCTTACAGTAAGGTAATTATTGGAGATCAACAAACTGCCCATCCCATAATGAGTAGTCTTTCTCTGTAGAGATGCAGGAAGTCCCAAGATATTTCTCAGCTTGTTAGGCAGTGTTGAGTTGGGTGTTTTGGTTGACGGTTCTTGAAAAATATGATTCTTGGGCATTTTGTCAAACGTTGTATCACCTTCACACAATCATCTGACACCATGTATCTGTAGAAAACCTTTTCAATGAAGTGATGTTTCACTGAATACTTTTTTGTACCATTCAGTGGTAAAAAAATGAGCAAAATTTCTAAAAGGAAATTATAGTTTATATCTTGAACAGGATGATAAAACGTGTATGAAATGAACTTTTGTGAATGATCAGAGAAACAATCTACTGACAATGACATCCAAATTTCATTCAAAATAACAAATTTTCATTAATTGTCAAGTGGAATATTGCATTTTTTTTTTTATTTATTTATTTTTCTTGAAAGCATGTCTTCAACTTCAACAAAGTTATTTCTCATCAGCTGTTGATTTTCTGTTGAAAAAATCATTTTATCATTCCAATAAGTTATACTTGCATATAAAAGTATTATTTTCTAACTTTTCCACTACGGTGTTAGTATGTTGAATGTTGCCGATAATGATAGAAAGTGGTGTGGGTGGGGATTACTTGGAAACATTGCAATATTCTCCTACTTGATAACTGATAAAAATTTGTTTTTGTTTGTTTACTGGAATTTGGGTCTTTATTTTCCTTCTAGCAGTGAGTGTTTGATTATTTTTTTATCATTCATAAAAATTCAATAATGATATTCTATCACTTTGTTCTTCCAATATTGTTAATTTTATTTTACATCTTCAATATCTCCGATATATCAATTTTCTTGCTTTTTTTCCCTCCATTTTTAACTTTTTAATGTTGGGGAAAAAACCAAACAGTATTTGACAATCATGACTGGTTGCTCTCTACCATAAACTCTGGCTCCTTCCAAACATTTGGGACTGACAAAGTATTTTCTTTTTTTCCCTCTCTTTCATTCATCAGTATAAGAAATTGCCCTTTCACTGCTTTTGAGTCATCAGTATTTAACGTTTTTTAATTTGCCGTATTCTTAGTGTTTTTTTTTCTTTCCAGCCTTACTTAATATACATTACTTGGGACTTCTCTTTCTTTACTCTTATGTGGCAAACGTCAATATCTAAGATAACTAAGACAATCTCATGTTTTTTTGGTAATGAGAAATGAATGAAATCTTAGAGTATAGTTTTATACTTACTAACCTTAATCTGTTGCATCCCTCCATACCTTATGCCAAACTCACTAGCAATGGTCTGTAAGTTTAGCATGTTTGACATTCCTCAGTAGCAAATGAAAAATTGATGTAAAGTATTTTGAAGATTTGATATGCAAGGAAAGTATTGCAATGTTAGAAAGTTCTACAAATTAACTTAATTTATTAGAAATAGTTTTCATCAAAATCAATGGTGAAGAGTTATCTTTCTTTTTAAAATTTGACTCCTGCTGATTATGATTAGTTGAGAGGCATTGGAAAAGAAGCTGAATTGAAACATCTATTTCCTCAAACTAAAAGAAAAAAAAGTTCTGGACCCTCACACAAACACACCTGAAGAGGAGCCATGAGATGTGTGTTTTTTCTTTTCTTTTTTTTTTTTTTTTTCCTTCAAAACGATTTTTCAGCCTACCACCTTGCAGAGAGCTTGATGAAAATAATATAAGAAGGCACGTGGTCAACTTGCAGATATTAGCAGAAAATATAAGACTGACCTACTTAAAAGATTGGAGCAACACAATCCTTTTGGCTTTGTTCCATATCAAAGTAAGCTCTTAGAATGAATGGCTTCTATTCTGTGCCTTGATGTAGTCCAGAGAAAAGCTGAAAGGGTTATGTCAGGCATCAACTTGGCTGACAGAAGGAAGTCAAATTGGTTATCCGACCACCCTTAGAAAGTCTTAATCCCTGGTTTGAAATGTCTCCATTCTCTTTGACTAGTTGCCTTCTCAAGGCTAGAGAGCCCAATCTACCCTGTTGTTTTACCCATAGCTAGAAAAGAGAGAAAAGATGGATCCATGCTTTTTCCAAGGGTATGAAGTGAACAGAATCAACCCCAACCAGAGAATAAATTCAGGTAGCCAATTCCATTACCTATGCCATTGCCACCTCAAACCTTAATGACAATTATCTGCTTTAACATTGGGAAGAAGTTTCCTCACCTGAAGAAGCAGCACTGCTTTACCTCCCCCCTCCCCCATCAATGAAAATAATTTTATAGATCTGAGAGTGGTCAGACTGACATGAATGACTCTAAGAAACTAAAAAGCTACTGTAAAGTAAAAAGGGTTGCAATTAATATTTATTGTTTTTGTCTTGAAAGATAACTTGTTTATAATAATGATTACGTAAATGAATGTTCATATTTAAAAAATAATTTGCATTTGACCCTTGCATGTTTTGGTTTTTTAATCACAACTATTTTCAGTTTTATTTATGCATTTAAAGGATTAATTTCCAGCTATGTTACATTTTGGAAATATTTCAATGAATAAGAGGAATATTTCCATTTTGTAATTCCTTTAAAAAAGTAAAGATTACTTATATTTGAATTCTATTAAATGATTTTGTTTTTTGGCAAATAAATTTAACCATTGCTTTTTAAATAACGGATTCTTTCCAACTCATTGCCTTTGAACAAAGACCCCAGAAAATCACTCTTGAGTAGATTATTTTATTTTTGGTAGGTTGCAGATCAGGATGAAAAATTATTTCCAGAATTTTCTTTCATTTAAGTTTAAATGATTTACAAATTGGCATCTCTCTTTTTTTTCTTTTTTCAATTGAATGAAATATCTAATTTTTAATTGGTTAAGATTCGCACATTTTCATAAAATTAACCATCGAATTTGGAGCCATATAATCACTGTTTACAAAATTAATTGGTTTACGTCAACATAACCTAAGTAGATGAATATCATACCGAAAGATTTTTGGAAAGAATTCTTGAATATTTTTATTTTTAATATTATTGAATCCTTTCTGTCAGAGCCAATTGTTCCTTCTATGTAAACAGTACCAGGCACCCTTTGGACTAGAACGATGACATTTTGCGATTGGACTGCCGAGGCTTGGGCCGAATTTTCATCTTTTTTTTTTTTTCTTTCGGTTCTTCATTCCAAATCTCAAATCGTTGCTCTTCCAAATCAAAAACACATGAAGAAAATAAAATTAAAAACTTGTGAGCAATCAGTGGATTAAGTTTGTTATTAAAATGTGGGTAAGATTTCTTGTCTAGCGAAAAATTTCAAACAATGTAGAAATCACGCTTAACCCCTTGAGAAAAACACTATCCTTGTCTTAGTCAAGTCCCAGGTGAGATGCGAAGGGAGATAACTATAATTATTGGATGGTGAAATCCAATGAAAATAGTTATTACCTTTTGCTTCATTTTTTTGCCTTGGAATTCTCATCACTGCATTATTTTCATTTTATTCTGGTAATGCGTTCTTGAATTAAAATCATTTCTTCTGATGCTATTTACTATGTCTAAACGATATGTGTACTCAGTTATTAAAAAAAAGTACTGTTAAAAGAAATAATAATGATGTCTGGTGAATTATCGTTCTACTAAAAAATAGTCCTAACTGCCTTCTTGAAGAAACTTAGTGAAATAATTCTCCTGTAAAAGTTCCCATTCTGACGCTTTTAGGACAATATAGCTTATAATAGGTGTCTCATAATTTTCTAGGGCATTTTATATCATAGATCGAATTTCTTGTCCAATTTCCGTCGTACCTATGTATGAGTGGAGGTAAAAATTTTCAAATCCATGCGACCGTTGCAAAAGCATCAGTGATGCACGATTTTTTTTTAGTTCAATGGGAAGATGCTTACTTCAAGTTGAAATCTCTTGAGATCGGACATTTTTGATTTGTACATGGTCTTGCTTAAACTGATCCAAACCAAGAGGCCAGACGGCAATTTTTGGCAATATTTTTGCAACTAGCAAGTTGAAATATTTGGCTGCAAATATTTTGTCTTATTGTGAATTTCACTAAGTAAACGTTTTAACAAAATGTCTATCATCCTGGTTTCGTTGCTGATTATTATTCAGTTATTATATTTTTCACTTGACAATTTTATCATCTCCTCAAAAATGAAATCTTTCAAGAATGGTCCATAAAAAACATACTTAACAGCATATGTTGAAAAATCTACAGTCCTAGATTGAAGGAATTCAAGGGAGGTAACATACACACAGTTATGTCCCTTGGAGCCTTTCATGGTCGATTGCTTCCCTTTGACTTGTCTTATGTTTTCCACTGATATGCGAACTCCTTCTGTGTCTTCGCCTTTCCGTCTACCCTTCTGAAAGTCCGTTTCTCTCTCAGACAGAAAAATACTCTATGATAATGTGAAAAATATTCCTCCTTCAGATTTGACACGAATGAAAAATGATGGAGTGCTAAAGTGAAGGAAACTGGAAAATCTCATGATATTACGAGGTGATGCTTTTTCATTACCAGATTTTTCAGTCATTAGTTTTGTTGCTTTTTAAAAAAAATCACACGATTACTTATTCATTCTCCATATTTTATCATCTGAAGAATAGAGCGTCGTGATAGTAGAAAAAGATGAAGTAATTAGGCATAAGTAATTATTTAAAAAGAGATGTCATAATAATAATAATGAGAACACTTGATCTCAAAATCTCGAAGTAACTTTACCGATTACTTGGAGAAGTGATATTTAAATCAATAATGCAGCATGGAATTGTGAGAAGAAAGAGATGATGAGAGGAAGACTAAAGAAGCGTTTCTGGCCACATTAGATTTGGTAGCCTAATTAAGGCATCAAGGTAGAGCAAAAGGAAAATATTGTCTCATGCCGCTAGTTGTCTCTCAACCAGTTATATTCATCTTGTGACCGACAATCGAGAAAAACTCAGACAAAACAATTATTTTCTTTAAAAATTAAGGCTTTATAAAAAGAAAAATTAAATAAGATATTTGGGGTCTAGCCTTGAGTAATGGATAGAAGAAAATGATGAAACCAGTAGCAGAAATATTTACATGATAAACCGACATTTTACGAAGAATTTTCATCAGTTATCCGTTTTTAATTACAGATTTCTCTGTTGTAAAAATCGCCAGTGGATAGTGTAGTGGTTACTTAGATACTGACAATTTGATTAACTGAACTGTCTCCAGTTGAATACCCAACTATTTAACCAAACACTATTGAATCGTAATCCTACTATTTAGTACGTAGTGTAAAATCTCTGGTAGTATCGATCATTGAAAAACAATTCCTTAAGGCTTGCGTCTTATAATGCTAGTAGTTTGTTCAGGAAAATTAAGAAAGGGCTCACCCTATAAGTGAAAGAAAGATTGGACCTGTTCTTTCCCTAATAGCTGCAGGCACAAAAATAGGAAGGCTGCTGATAGAAG